>NDGM011177201.1:0-17463 GCA_002564305.1 Octomys mimax | reverse complement strand
TTGGTTGACCATAGTTTTGTCCCACCTCATGCCCACCTAAGTGAGTTCCCATGTTCTCTACCTTAGACCCTCCTCACTACATGGTTTTAATCCTATAAAAATCCCTGGAAGACACAGCTTCTGGGGCAAACTGCTCAGGTCCTCCTTCTGCCTTTCTCTCAAACAGGAGCTTTATTTCCCCCAATAAATATATTCTGCTCTTAATCTCTGTTGTTCCCAAAATTCATTCTTTGGTTTTAGAGAACACAAACTTAGCCCAGGTATCTTTCAGGTTGAATATTTCATTCCCCTGTATCATTACCACAGTGATATATGTATACCCATGTTTATAGCAGCATAATTTGTAATAGCTTAATCTTGGAAATAACCCGCATGCCCATCAACTGAGGAATGGATATAAAAGATGAATTTTTATACAGTGGAGTACTAGTCAGCTAGAAAGAAAGGAAACTCAAGGCCTTTATAGGTAAATGGATGTAACAAGAGACCACACTCTTAAGTGAAATAAATATGACTCATATGTGTAAACATCATATTGTCTCCCTAGTGTAAGAAACTGTGCTGACCCACATGCTGATTTTGCTGTATAAAACTTCCTTTGAGAAGTGGGCTCATTTTCAGGTACCCTCCTATCTCCCAGGAGCTATCTTTCTCAATAATTTTTTCCTATTCTTAACCTGCATTGTTCCTTAGAGTTTATTCTTCAATTCTGGGGATCACGAACTTATCATATCTGACATCCCACAGGTGGGGAGTTGTACTCTCTCCCTCATATCAGCCTCTTGGCTGTTCTGCAAATGTACATGGCACATACCCTTCTTGATATCTTCACACTTGCTGCTCCAGCTACCAGGAACACTCTTGCCCCATCCGGTCACTTGGCTCATTCCCACGCTGCCTTTAGGTCTTCATTCAAATGCCACCTTCCCAATGTGCCCCCCCCATCACTCCACTAAAATGCAGCCAACTTCTCCCTTCTCACACTTTTCTCTAAAACACCCATCACTATCTGATGCACTGGTGTTTAGCTATTTATTCTTCATGTAGTTTTCCACTAGAACAGAAGAGAAGTTTCCTAGGGCAGGGGTTTTCCTGTGTCTTGTTCTTTGTTGTATCACCAATATCTAGAACACTACCTGGCACATAAACAGGCAATCAATAAATATTTGCTAAATAAATAATGAGTTAATAAGTGAATCTGTAATTACTTATGAATGTAAACAGAAGAGCAGCCTTTGCCGTGAGTTCTAGAAATAGTTTCTCCATCTGTCTACTACCCCTCCTCCCGCCTTGAAGAGCCTGGCAAACAAGATGTACTGCCCACCACTTGGGAGGAATTAGGAGGAAGTTATCTTAGGTCTTTACAAAGCACACACACTTGGCCTCTCAACCTTCAAGGGAAAGGAGCAGATTAACTTCTGCCATCCACTTCCGCATCCCACGGATTATACAAGGCACAGGTAAATAGAAAGAGGTAACAGATTCCAAGTGCTTCTGTATTGCAGGGTCTCAGACTCCTGCAAGGAGTTCAGAAGAGAACATGGGGGGGGGTATTCACAGGCTGATCCTGGATATAAGCATCTACAGATTTTACTAATTGTAGACCTGATCCAAGGGCAGCTGGGATGCCTTATCAATCTACCACCAAAAAGTCCTTATCAATGTCTGCCACCTACTTACCTAGTGAGTTTTGAGTGTACTATAGTAACCGTAGCATATATACTGTCTGAGTATTACTATGGTGTACTATAACCAGGGCAAATGGAAGAGGTGACAGTAGCTGAGCGGAGCAAAGATGAACAGACACATTACCTAGGCTCATGAACCTCAGAACCCAAAGCTTCTACTGCAGATATCACAAAGTCATGTGCACGTCAAGAAGAGAGTGGTAGTTCTTCATAAATCCTGGAATACGGCATCATTCCTTTTAAATGCTAATGTGTAACACATATAAGTTCTCAGCGAGGCAACCAGTCAACAGATGCTAACCATTTAATAATGTGTAGCTGGAGGAAGTCAACTTAAAAGACAGCATGACGTACTGTTATAGACCAAAAGGTCTCTGAGGAGTGAGTTTCAGAAAGCGCCCTGCCTATAAGTTGTTTCTTGCTAGAAGCCAGGGAGGCCTTTTAAAGACCGCTTCTTCCCTAGCAGCTCACAGTGGCCTAGACAGTCACAAGAGCTGTGTAGAAAAACTTATAGGGCTGGAGAAACTGCCCAGCCCCAGGAATTTCTGCATCTACAAGTGAGAAGAGAAATACCTTCTGCTCTAGAAACACAAATGAAAACCGCTAGCCTTTAAGAGAGGATATTTGAGTGACTGCAGACAGGGACTCCTGGGATCCTCTACAGTTTGTGTATTAGTCTTGATATTAAAAAAAAAAGTCAACTGAATCAGCAGACAACACAAAACTAGAGTGACAAGGAAGGAAAAGAAATGACTGTGGTCAGAATGAAGAAAAAGTTAATTCTCTTGGCCACATTCAGTCCAAAAGAGGGCTAGAAATTAATGCCCCAGCCACAGTAATATTTGTTGAGTGAACAACATTGATCAGAGAGAGAACTCACTGTGCTAGAGAAGGAACACACATAGGGTTGAAGAGATATAAAATCAATTAAATTAGTAAGTACAGAGGTGAGTTTGCAAGTTGAAGAGGCCTTTGGGAGGGACAGTGAAAGCAGGAGGAAGCAGCCAGCAGGCCAGTCTGCATCCTCTCACCACAGGAGGGAGAGAAGCCAGGACTACAGCTGCAGTTTTACCAAATAGAAATTTTGGTGGAGACTAAATTGAGCTTGTGTCACCCCACATTGCCCTGGCAGTGAGAACCCTCCTCCTTTTTACAATAAAGCATTACAATATGAAGAATAAAAAAAGAGCCATATGCAAATGAAATTAATAGTAAGCAATGGCCCTGCAACACAAGGTCAGCAGGAGGCATTTAGGAAGAGTCTATGCAGCAGAAAAAGGATGCAAACATGAGGGAAGTACTTATACTGCACATAAAAAGGTTAATCTTAGCTGCATATTTGAGAAAACATCTTCACATGTGCAACTGGAAGGCTGTCCCACTAATTTGGGTTTAACTGGCACCGACCTACATATTTATTGTCACCATTGCACAGAAGGGATAGTGGATTTAGAAGTAAGATCTCCCCTTGCTTGGCGTTCTGCGTAAGGAAATATAGTAGCTGGTAAATTGGACTGGCCTATCGGAAGGATTAGATGAAAGCAAAATCGATACAGTTATGTCTGCATCTTTTTGGTAGTGGCAGTGGTAAAGGATCAGAGAATAACTTTCCAATACAGTATGCTGAAACATATATATTTGTATATTTGTGTTCATAATCTAAGTTAACTACTTGTTCATAGTTCAGTATGTGTTTGTATGCATATGTATATAATTTTGTCACTCAAACCTTTGTTACTCGAAGGTCAGCCTTAAAAAAGAAAATAGTATTCATGTATTACTGATACGAGCTATCTGCTATTAAGAATCTGCAATTGTCAGCCAAGTACTAGACTTTTCTTACCCTCTTCTTTCCATGGCATAAGAACACTGAAAGAAATGGTAGGTACATTTGTCCATGCTATTTAAATTGTTTTCCTCTCTCTTCAGCACCCTGTCTTTGCCAAGTTGGAATCAGGTAGAAGAAAAGCTTGCATGATGCAACTCAACCATATATTGCAAGCCCTGTCCTTAGCTGTGTGGTGAATGTGCCTCCATCAAGTGGCTCCCCAACTGGCAGAGAACCCTGTCTACAACACATGGCCGGAGCATGCAATGCAGCCCTGCCCAGGTCCCCCTTTCAGCCCAGGGTTCCTGCTTAACTGAAACCCAGCTGTGGCTGGCTCCCTCTTTTCCTAGGGAATCAGACTTTGTCTTTACTGCTCTGCTTAAAATCAGGTGTCTTTTCATCCAATCTGTCCAGAATCAAAATGGAGCTCTCCACCAAAACATGACTATCACCTGCCTGGGAATCTTGGTTCTATATCTTGTCCTCAGCTCCAGTGCTGTGGAAAGTGATACTCCTTCAGAGCACATGTGAGTTCATTCAGAAACCAATCTTACACTCGGCTATCTCCACATCCCTGAATCCAGCCATGAGCGTGGCAGGAGGCCTTCAGTTCACCAAAATTCAATGACTGACAGGCAGCTGGACATCAGCAAGAGTGAGTCTGCACCTCTGGAAGCTGATGCAATGAAAGAATTTGGAGGGTTTCTTGATACTTCTTTGGCAGAGCAAAACTAGAGAGGAGATCAAGTGCTTGGCATGTAGCAAATGTTTAATTAACAGATGTTGAAAGAAAAGAGAGGAAAAAATGAAAGAAAAGAAAAAAAAAGCAGTTCTTTGGCTTCTCTCCTGCATGTCTCGGTGTCATTTGAGCCTTAGCTTACGGGGATCAACAGATCACGCCTATATCCTCAAATGCAACACTTCTCCTCTCAGGCTTTCAATGCATTTATCACATTACTTAGGTGAGTCTACACATATAATTGAAGCACATCATTCCCAGAGCCCCACAAGTGACACCAGTCACTGCAAGGCCAGCGCTATGAGGCGCCTGGCTAATCTGAGTGACAGGGCCTCGGGACAACCTTCATATCTCAAATGAAGAGTGTCTGTGCTCATCAACAGCTGGTGAGGTCCTCATAGTGTCCTCCAGGGGTTTGGGGGTCACAGCTAACCCCTAGGCATGCTGCCAAGTAGCTGGCGCTTGAAACTTTCTCACCCCCTTTGGCAGCTTTAGTATAACAGCCTGTGACTTTTTGGCAAAGACTCTCAGTTCTGTCTGGCCCGTCCTGTCTGGGGAAGGATGCAGCTTAGCACTGTCATCCTTTGTACCCACAGAGGATTGGTCCAACCCCCACCCCACCCATGGGTACCAAAATACATGAGTGCTCTATTTTCTTATATGAAATAGCATAGCCTTTGCATATAACTTTTACGTAGCCTCCCATATATTTTAAATCATCTCTGTATTACATAATTAAGACGATCCATGTAAATAGTTGTTAGACTTTATTATTTAGAGTATAATTCCAAAAACAAACAAGTCTATACATGGTTAATATAGACACAGTTATCACAGGACTAACTACACAGTCTCTGTCAGCAACAACGTAACAGTGTTTTAGAATATCTTCCACCTGTAATTATTTGAGTCCATACATACACACTCTATGGCCAGAGGGTTGATCATCGTGGACACTTACTAGCTACCTGCATGAACACGCCTCACACAATCCTTGCTCTGTGGACACTGAAATCTGGTTATGTCTCTCCTACAATGTAGCATTTCTTATTCTCTGCAGTAGAAATTATATCCAGATCTCCTGTTAAAGGCTGTTTTGTATAAACCACTCTGTGCCCCATCTACTAAGTTTTAAACAGGTAGACTCAGCTTACAAAGACCGAGAAAAGAACGGACAGAAACACAGGCACCTTAAAGCAAAGCCAGGCTCTGGGAGTGTCCGTGAGGAGGGAGATTATCCTAAAGGCATCTGCTTTCAGGGTGACTCGTGGAAGGCAGAGAAGGCTATAGGCCTTTGTGAGCACCTACCCTAACTGCCTTCCTTACTCTCATTTCATAATTTGACTCTGTCTCATCCTTTGGATACTTGCTAAAATCATACTCGGGAAGGCAAAGAGAGTGCCTAGTCACCTTGCCTACCTTCTGTTCCTCTATGGAAATCCCTAATACGCCTGACAGGCAGCTAGACAGGCTCGTTGCATAATCCAATGCAGAGCCTTCCAAATATTTCTGATTACCAAGAGCATGATGAAACCCAGATCTCCCGACTACACAAAGCTGAAATCAGAATCTAGGGAGAGGCAGTCTGGGAGCCTAGATTTTCAACTAACACACTTGGTGAGTCTCACAATTAGCTAGGTTTTTTATGGGCATGGTGTGGTAGTTCCTCACAGAGAATGTATATTTAAATGAGTTAGGAAGCTTTAAAAATCTGTCAGTGACAGGCCTTCAACCCTAGATATTCTTACTTAATTGGCTGGAATCCCAGGTGGTATAATTTTTTAAAGCTCCCACCTGACTCTAATGGGCAGCCAGCACTGAAGGCCACTATAATAGATTCTCACACTGGGAAGAGCTCTCTGCGGTCAGTAACCAAGAAGCGTGTACTTAGTATCCCTCATTGTATCCTGCCACCAGTTGAGCCAACATACCTAAAACTTCTAGAACAATCTCATGTAACCAGTTTGCTCACATATCCAGCAATGTAATCTCCCAATTGTATGAAGAAGCTTATGCACTTTTACTTAGCAAGAGTCCAAACTAAGGAGGGACGCAAAGTGCTAACACTTCGTACAGCTTAGACACACTATGACATATTCCCAGCCCTTTCAAACTACCAGCCCTAACAAGCCCCAAATCCTCCCTACAGGCCTCGGCCCACCCCTGTCCTGTGCACCATTCTACTCACATTGTACAGCACAGTGGTCCACCCTTCCATGGTGATGCACTGGAAGACAGTCAGCACAGCAAAGAGGATGTTGTCAAACTGGGTGATCCCATCATTGGGGCCGATCCAGTCCTTGCATTCATAACCGGCTGGGCAGCCTTGCACACCACATGGGTGCGGGGGATCAAATCCTTCTAGAATACCTGCAGACACATTTGGAGGGGGTGAGGGGAAACCAGATGGTGTTTAGTATAGTGGAAATGACCCCAGGAAACCACAAGACAGAAGCCTGCCTGCCTCAAGCCCCTCTTCTCTCTGGTCTCTCTGGACCTTCCATCGTACACGCCATGTGTTCAACCCAAAATCTCCCAATCTCTTAGAAAAATGAAGCCTCCTCTATGTGGCCATTTACTTCTACAGTCCCTAAACTCCACCCTAGCTTTTAGTGAATATGTAGAACTGAATCACATAACACATTATAAAGTGAAGGCAGAAACTTCTGATTTTCTAACTTAAGATTCCAGGAAAAATCTTGAATTCTCTCTGGGATTCTTTGGGACAGCTACAAGATACTTGGTTTTAGCTTCTTATTTTTCTGGCATACATTTCTGGTTTTTAATAAAAATACGGAAGGTTTTTTTCATAAAAACATACCTATTTGGGATTTTTCCACCTGTCCCCCACTCCCTTTCCTCTTAGGAAAAAGCAAATCAAATAAAAAGATGAGAATCTGAGGCTTGTGCATCACATTTATCTTCCAAGTGCACTCGCTAAGCTAAGCTTGGAGCTCCCTCAGCTCTTCCATACTAGGTGTGAGTCAAAACAGACAGAAAGGAGCTCACGAGACAGGGCCTGGAGAAAATGTCCCCATGCCTCCAGCGGGATCCAAGTCTAACTCTGGTACCCTGGGTCACCCTGGCCTGTGGGCCCAGCGTGCCACTTTATAAAAGGTATTTATTCAGACAGATGACTTTTGACATTCGTTCCAATAGCCCTCTAACATAGGATGGTGGAGCTGAGACCACCTGTTTAACCTGTTTAATATCCCAAATAAAAATCTGAAAGGTTATTTGCTTTGTAGTATCAGTGTCAAGTAGGGATCTGTAAGGTGGCTGTGCCTCAAAAGACTGTGATTGGGAAGTTGTTGATTCTAATTCTAGGGTAGGGATAAAACACACTTTCCAACCAGGTTTCAAAATGGTCCCCAAATTACCCCTGTTCAGAGGAGAAGGAAAGGGAGAAAAGACAGAAAGCAGTGGCCTTACCTGAATTATTCATGAAGCATGCCCGATGTAATTTCCCGCTGTAGAATTCCAAGCCAATGATAGCAAACATCAGGATGGCAAAGAAGAGCAGAAGGCCGATCTGCAGAAGAGGCACCATGGCCTTCATGATGGACTTCAACACAATCTGCAAGCCTAGAGGGAGGAAAGAGAATGACATGGAGTCTTTGTTCCATAGCCCATGACAGGGCATACCCTGTTCACCCTGTCACAGGCAGTGTGGGGAACAAACCACTGGTCCTAAAATGAGAAGAGATAAATCAGGACACATAAGCCAAAGCCAAAACCATCATCTCTTCTCTCTCCCCCCATTTCCTTGCTCCCCCTTTTCCTTGCTCCTTACCAATCCCTGACAAGTTACATGCCTATTATTTTCCCTCCACTTCATCCATGCTGCTTTCTGGACTCCTCTTTATAGATTAAATTTAAATAATTGAACAAGTAATTAAGTAATGAATATAGGAGGTGCTCCTTTCCTGAAGGAAATTGGGTCTACCCTTGCTCAGCTATACATCCTCTGGGTGCAAGGACACAGCCAAACTTTCCTGTCATGATCTCGGACCCAATCCACCCCTCCACTGCGGGAAGAACACAACTAGGGCAACCACTGTTCAGAAAACATCATGGCTTTTGACCCAAACACTGTGTTTCTAGACTTCTAGCCTAGGAAAATGACCAGAGATTTTAATAAAGAGTTAAATAAAAGGATATTTGTTGCAGTACTCTTTGCAATTGAAAAAAAATTGGAAATAACATTTTTATTTATAGATTTCCCACTCATATAAAGATCATTAAATAAATCATGACACATACAAATTTTTTTTAAAAAATTAAATATTTTATTTATTTGGTACAGGGTCTCACTATGCAGCTTGGACTCATAGTGATCCTCCTGTCTCAGCCTCCCCAGCTCCGGGATTACAGGCATGTGCCACCACACCTGATTTCAGTGGCTGGCACAGCATACCTGGGGTTCCAGGGCTGGCATGGCATGTGGTACTGGGGATCGAACCTGGATCTTCATGCTTACCAGGAAGGCATTTATACCACTGAGCTATCTCCCTAGCCCAACACATGAGAATTTTTAAAATCAAGAAAATAAAAATCTTATTTCGGCATATAAACCTAGATAAGACAATAATTCCAACTATTCAAATCACAGAATAAGGTATGCAAAGACAAAAGCTACACTAAAATGTTAGTGAAAGTTATGCTTACATGATAAAACAGAGTGGCTTTCAATTTGTTTTGTTGTTTACTTTCCAAATTTTCATAAAGATTTTCTGTTATCTTTTAAAATTGAAAAAAAGTTAAATTTTAAAGTGAAATTGCTGTATCTCCACTGTTTATTACCATGGGGCTTCTTCCTAGGAGAAATTGTTGTTTGCTTTGTTTTGTTTTGTTTTTCTGCACTAGGTATCAAACACATGGCCTTGTACATGCAAGTGCTCTGCCACTGAACTACACCCAGCCTTGTTCATCCCAAATCACAGATTTCCTGAAGCACATGAGTAATGAGTTGCCGGCAGAGCAGAAAGAAGAAGCAAATGCTCACTAGGAATCCCTGACACGAGCTTCAAGGGTCTGAGCACGCGCACCGCCCGGAGAGTCCTCAGGTCCACATGGGTGTTGAAGTGGGTTCCTGCAGTGGCCAGGATGCTGCAGACGGAGACACAGAAGAGGAAAGGTTAGCACTGTCTGGGTGCCTCAGGAGAGCTGGGCTGGGGCAGGCTTGGCCTGGAAAGCACACCCAGCCTGTGCCAGCTGTACGTGGGTGCACCTGAGCCAGCGTGAATCACCAGTGGTGATAAGTGCAGTTAAATTTAGCCATTGGGTTTCAATTTGCAGAGAAGGAAACCTCATCCTCATACCAGGAACCTATTCCCAGTCCGGCACAGAAGTCAAGGTTCCAACATCCATCCCATTCCTTACCCCGGACCTTGCTTCTTGCCAAGCTCCTTCCCTTCTTCCTACCTCTCACTAACAGCAAAGTTTTCGTAGATTCTTTTGTCTCCTGACTCGTTCAATGAATTCCTTTGAGTTCAGTACAGTAAAGGAGTAATTCACTCTTGTCCACCTTGATACTTAGAATTGCTGCTAAACAAATCAATCACAGTGATGCTTATAATTGGGAATAAGCTCAGTGGTCCTCATATGTGATCAGTAATTTTATATTTCCCACCAACCACTTCTTGACCTGAACTGGGTTCCTTTGCTTCTGTTTTTTTGTTTGTTTTGTTTTGTTTTGTTTTGTTTTGTTTTAGTACAGGGTCTCACTGTGCAGCTCAGACTCGTAGTGATCCTCCTGTTTTCAGCCTCCCCATCACTGGGATTACAGGCATGCATCACTACTCCCAGACTCAGTCGCCAGCTCAGCACACCCAGGGGCGGGACCAACGAGGCATGAGGTACCAGGGATTGAACCCGTCCCTGTGCTTGCCTAAACAGGCTCTTAGTCTGCTGAGTTGTATCACCAGCCCTGCTTCTGTTTGTCCCACTTCTGGTAGCCATATCCAGAAATGCATACACAAAGAAATTAAAATCTAGAAGAACCCATGAGACTGTGCATGCCAACTAACTTGTGTTTAGGAGACACTACCTTGCACACAATCTTGTTCACATACTTTGAGGAGACAAAGGTACATGCATACTTTTGAATGACACAATGGAAAACTTGCAAGAGTAAGAACTGGTTTAGGTCATAGCTGAACTTAAGAGCTGGGCAACCTGATACAAGACCCTCAGCCTCCAGGAGCCTTTTCTTCACCTACCAGGTGGAGGATGAGCTAGGTATAGTGATGTAATCCACTGAACTTGGGAAACTGAGGCAAGGCAAATGCCACAAGTTCAAGGCCAGACTGGGCTACACAGTGAATTTAATGCCAATCTTAACTACAAAAATGAGACCCTTTCTAGAAAAAAAAACAAAAACAAACCAAATAGTGATATCTATCATAGCCTAGTAATAGAAATAAAATGACATGAAATTAATAGTGTTCTATAAATTATAATGTGCACAATTGATATGTTTCTGGCACAAAGATTTCTAATTTTAATTAATATCACATTAATTTAAAATTTGCTAGCTTTAATCTTCATTCTGTGAGATAACACTTTTTATCTCTCATAACCTCTCCAGGACTAGCTCAGCTACACAGATCCACTGAGCAATGAGGCACTCATAAAACTTGCTTTTCTATTATACTCAAAGGAGGGCAAGAATGGTTTATTTCACTTAAATGTTTTTGATGGAACGATGGTGAAATATTGCAAGTATAAAAGAAGATACTTGAAGTACCTTCAATATCTGACATGTCATCAATACGGGCAGGAGAGCTGCGTGAAAGATTCATGCGCAGTGGCTCTGGGAAGCAGATGCAGGATGAACAAGTACCAGTAATGCAGATGTGGCACAAGATAACCTCTCAATGGCTGGGAATGAGAAGCGCTGACCACCAATGTGACGTAATGCGTGTTCCATCCTCAACAGTATTCAAAGACACCCTGCAGAGCCATCATTAAGTAAAGAAGGGGCCCACACTGGATTAAAAATTATTTCAGTGCCCAGTGGAGAATTTTTTCAACTTTAAGATCCTACAATTCTATGTTCATACCACTTCAAAATAAGACAGACACACAGACACACAGACAGACAGACAGACACCTTTGCACTCTTAAGCACCTTCTTCAGCAGCAAGAGCTTTCCAAGTCTTTCCTGCCTCCCCTGACCCAAGCTCCCACACTATCCTCTGAAAGAAGTTACTTAGAGGCTCCAGCCCCTGGCACTGCTTTGACTCTCTCCTCTAGAACCAAAGAAAGAAGTTAGGGTAGTATAGGCCATAATAATTTCTAATAAATGTGGAAAAACTGAAAGAGAAAAAAAGAGCAAGGAAAAACATAGAAATAGGACTGAAAAATAGGACAAAAGTGTTTTGGAGCTTTGTGGGCTTTGTGGTTTTTGTTTTGTTTGGTTTTGTTGTGTTTTTTTTCCCTAAGAATCAGGAGAGAACTCAATAAAGAGGAAACTCAAGGAGAGGTGTAGTGGTAGAGAATCATGGGAAAATGGGGTCATTGTTCTGCTTCCTCATCTGCTGAAGAGAAGGCTTCCAGCACCGAATCTCCTCTGCCGCCCAGGTGCAAGACTCTCCTTTTACTGTTTCTTACAAACACAGTGTGAAGAATCTGCCCTGAACAGAAACTAGAGTTCTGTTTCCTAGGATACCCAGACACACATGAGATGTTCTTTTATATTATACAAAGAGCTATTGGAAATGAAAATTTCCTCCTCAACCCTGAGTTTAACAGCTGTGTCTCAGAACACAGAGGTAGAGACAGAAGGATGAAATTAAAAAGCAAAGAAGACTCAAAGGTAAGGATAAAGGAAAAAAAATAGTTACAAGGAAAAGGGAAAGAGAGTGAAATGATATGAAAGTGAGCAGTAAAAACATGGGGAGAGAGAGAGAGAGAGAGAGAGAGAGAGAGAGAGAGAGAGAGACAAGAAAGGAAGAAGAGAGAAAACTGGTGGAGAAGTAAATGTAACAGAAATGGGAAGGCCCCCATGGAAAGAGAAAACAACATCAAGCTAACCTCAAAGAGAGAAGCAAACTACAGTATGTGTTGTGGGGACCTCACAGAGCCGCCACGAGAAATGGTCATGCTTTTGCATGGGGAAGCCTTCAGTTTAACCAACCTACCCTTCAAACTCTCCCAAACCCAACTGAACTGCAACTAGGATTATGCATCCTGTGGCCTTGTACTTTCTTGCCTCTTACAGAATTTTTTTTTTTTTTTCTCTAGTGCAGGAGAGCTACGAGGAAGACCTATCAGCCATTAGCTGCTCCCTGATTGCCACTGCTCGAAATCCTTGAGGGCAGGGATTACAATGGACTCTTAGAGGAGCAATGGGACTCAGGGGGAGATGATAATAATTTTTTTAAATTTATTTTTATGTATTAGGTACAGGGTCTCACTACACATCTTGGACTCATAGTGATCTTCCTGTTTTCAGCCTCCCCAGCACTAGGATCACAGGCGTGTGCCACCATGCCCACTTGGTCTTGGTGGCCAGCTCAGCATGCCCAGGGGTGGGGCCAGCATAGCATGGGGTACTGGAGATCAAACCCTGATCTCTGCACTTGCCTAAGCCAGTACTTAGTCTGTTGAGCTAGCTCACCATCCCAGAAGATACTAAAATGAAAGAAAAGGGCCCGACTGTGTGCTTCCATAAAATGCTGTGCCTACCTCTATAACTGCCCTCACTCCTCTTAGAGAAATTTTGCTTTCTCATCTGTTTCTCTCACTAGATCTGAAACACCTCAAATGGAGACCCTGCCTATGTTAGTTACCCGTCACTGTGGCGAAACATCTGTGGTAATCAATTTATAAAGAAGATTTATTGGGGCCACTGTTCCAGAGCTATCTATCACTCGAGACTCACTTGCCCCCCCCCACTGTTTTTAAGCCTGGGATGAAGCAGAACATCATGGTAGTAGTGCGTGGCACAGGAAACTGCTAAAAGCGTGGTGTCTGGGAAGCAGAGAGAGAGGAGGTGCTGGGATCCTGATATCCTCTCAAGGTCACATCCCAGTGATATAACTCTCTTCTGTCAGATCCTGCCTCCTAAAAGTTTACCATATTCCAACAACACTACAGACAGCAACCAAGCATGCAACCAAGAGTGTGGACCACATTTAAGATCCAGGCCATAATATTCTCATAATTGCCTTATATTCTCCAAACCAAGTCCCATGTCTGGCAAGTAAGAGATGCTTAATAAATAGTTGATGGATTGGACGTTAAACTGTACTGATAAAATTAATAAATCTGTTGAAGCAGAGATCCAAAGGAGAGAGATGGTGGAAAAATCCCAACTTGCTAATGAAATGAAAAGAATAATCCAGCAGAGTTGGGACACTACTCACACCTACAAATGTTTCAGCATATAGAAGCACACGGGGAATCTATCTTTCTGCATTTAGAGTCTAATAAAGATCTTCTACTATACTTGTAATAGTTCTGCTCCCAACCAGTTCCCACAGGACAATATCTGCCAAGTTCTCAGTAGGGCAGTTAGAAAAAGGAGGGAAGGACAAAAATCCAAAAGTAAAGAGATTGACCCGCCAGTAAAACCTAAATATTAAAGTATAGACAGTCCAGCAAAACTATACCAGACCCAAAGCAGGAAGCTAGAGATAGACAAACAATAGGAAACAGCTCTTGATAATCTAATAGAAATAGACATAAAATAAATAATTACATTACATCATGAAGCATCATAACAGACATGCTGAGCTTCTACTTTTTCCCCAAAGCAGAGGATACCTGGATACCAGATTTAGTCTGACCATCACTCACACAGACAGTGCGTCAGGCTCATAGTCAAGCTCAATAATTGTTTCCTGATAGCTCAGCCCTACTTCTAGTGTTTCTGCATTCGGTTGTCAGCAGGTAAGAAGAGAATGACACAGTTTTGATGACGCGGCACTAGCTCTTCAGTCAGGGCCTCTGCTGCCATAGCGCAGCAGGACAGAGGATGGAGTTAGTGAAGAGCTGGAGCCCAGTCATCTTTCTCCTAGTTGTCATCCAAGAGACTCTTTAATACTGCACTCCCTTTGACATTGGGGTCCTTCATAGCCCTCTTAACCACCCACGTCTCAGTCTCTTTTCACAGGTGTGATCTATTGCTTACATCTATGCCCCTAAACACCTTGAAATAGGGGGCTTAGGTTTAGGATTGCCAGATAAAATACCAGACAACATTGTGTGGTATAACAACCATTGTCAAATTCCTATTACTTTATTGAAATTCTGCATCAGTTCTAACTTTTTTGCTATTTTTTATTTTCTTTAAAAATAAAAATAAATGGCCTTAAAAAAAAAAGAAAATACGAATTGTCCAGTTAAAATTGAATTTCAAATAAACAATAAATGATTTCTTAGTGCCATGTTTATTTAATACATGGGATTTTCACCATTTGTCCAATTTCTGAAATTCAAATTTAAGTGGGCCTCTTGTATTTTTATTTGCTAAGTGTAGCAACTATGCTAAAGTGGTACCATATTGTGGATCTGGACTGTCTCCCAGAAGCCCATCTTTGAGAGTGTATTCCCGTACTATGGCACTAATGGGAGGTAGTTGAATCCTTAAGAGATGAAGCCTAGTAGAAGGTCTTAGGTCATCAAGGGTAATCTCTTGAAGGAGACTGTGAGTCTCTCTCTCTCTCTCTCTCTCTTTCTCTCTCTCTCTCTCTCTCTCGCTTCCCCCTCCCTTCCTCCCTCCCTCCTTCCCTCTTTCTCTCCTTCCCTCCTTCGCTCCCTCTCTCCCTCCCTCCCTCCTCATCCACAATCAAGTGGGCTGCTTACTGTAGCCACGGTCCTACCACAATACATTTCCTTGCCACAGGTTCAAAAGCAATAGGGCCAAATGGTGTTACACTGAAACATCCAAAACTGTGACCCATCTTGCCTTTTGTAAAATTTGGTTATGTCAGGTATCTTGTTACTGTAACCGAAAGCTGACTAACACAAATGGTGACTAGGAATTACCAAGTAAAAAGTTTCCTTCTTAGTTGATGCATGGGGCCTTACACAAATATGCAAATATTCTGAGACTAGACACAAGCCAGAGGTCTTTTAGTACTAGCCCTCAGGCTGCCTCCTGAGCTCCAGAATCACCTGTTTACCTCCACCTGTATAAATACTCAGGGAGAAATGCAGTAGCTTTTTTTTTTTTTGCTTTTGATAGGCAAGCTGTTCATTAGCATCTGTGAAAAAAGGCTGATTAACACTAGCAAAGGGTGTTAGGTGTTTAACCAGCCCATATATAATGAAGAGACCAGAAGGGGGCAGGAAGGAACCTACAGTAGCCCTCATTATTTCACAGTTCGTTTTCTCAAGCTCACTGTTTCACAGGTTTTCAAAAACTATTAATCTAACTTATTTATCATAGATTTTTTCACTATATTGCAGGATTTTGCAGTACTATATAGTTTATGTATGTGGTTAAAATTACATAGGTTTATGAGTTTAGAAAATGGTTAAAAACATTAGAAGTGTTTCTAAAAGTGTGGGAAAGGGTTATAAGAGTATGGGAAGGGTTTCTAAAGCCTTAAAAAAAAATCTATAAATACTAAAATAAATATAACATTGCTACTTTGCTGATTTTCACTTATCACAGGGGCATCTGGAACATAACCTCCATGATAAGTGAGAGACCACTGTAAAATTAGATCCACAGCAGAGTGCAGTCACAATGTCACTCCCATGGGCAGTCCACATACTGAGTGGCTATGTCACGAAGAAGCATTCTACCTACAGCTTCTTCCTTCATTTTGCTTACTACTGCACCTCTAGTGAGGCACCCCTTTCTGTCCTGCTTTCCTCAAGCACCTCTTGGGTTCACTTCTTGCTTCTCAGTCTCTCACCTGCCTGAACCACCTCCCCTTTGCCTTTTCTCCCCACCTAAACAACAATTCAGGTTTCATGGCATGGATGCAATTCTTTCTCCATGTTGGCCAGTCTATTATTCAATGATAATTCACTTATGGTTCTGAGAAACAAATAAACTACATGCTTGTTTATGAAACTTGCTAGTTTTAAATTCCAGCTCCATCACCTATACTAGCTGCTGGACTTAGCGATTGCCATTCTAAGCTACAGTTTTCTTATCTGTAAAATAGATACAGTGCCCCACTAAAGAGGGTTGGTGGAAGGATTAAAAAGGATGATGCATATGAAATTCAGCACATAGTACTGATTTACCACATTGGCTCCTAGTCATAAGCAACAGAAACAGACCCAAGCTCCCTTAAACTGTGAACAGCTCTTCCCCTACAAGAACAAAATGTCTAAAGTATATTGACAAGATATCAGAAGCTCACAGAATTGAAGTGATATTGAAAGATTAGGTTAGGAAAAGAAGAAAGTAGGAGGCTTGTGCAGAAACAGCCAGGTCCTAACACATGGAGCCTATGACTGGCAAATAGAACTTCACACAGGTGAATAGGGTCCAGAGATAGTGATCATCCTGACCTAGCCAGGTTGGTTGTAAATGCAATCATAAAGGTCCTCACAAGAGAAGACAGGAAGATTGGACTAGAGAAAAGACCACAGTGTGAGGACTGAAACAAGATGCTTGCTGCCCATGATGCTGACTCTGAAAATAGAAGAAGGGCCCTGGGGTCAAAGAATGCAAGAAATGCAGCTCCAAGACCTGGGGAAGATGAAGAAATGAATTCTCTTAAGTCACCTGTCCTGCTGAGCCCAAGCAGACTGCACTAGGAGAGCTCTCCACCACTCTCAAGGTGAACAAAAAAGGTTTTCAAAAGAGAGATCAGGGGCCAATCGGGAAACTGGATGAGGAAGAGCTCAAATCAAAAACAATGTCTACCACTACAGCCTGGCTGGAAGAAAGCACTTGATACATAACTACTGCTGAGGAAGAAGAGAAAGGATATATCAGTTTCTCATCTACAAAATGAGGTGGCCAGAGACAACAGGACCTCCTGGATGCCTGCAACTCTAAAGATGGCTCTCAGACTGTGAGCTGAAGCTCACCCAGGTGGTGTCACTCCTGTGGTTCACCACCCTCTCTCCTCCCTCTCAACATCCTGAGAGCTGCTCAACACTCAATCATCAGAAGTCAGATAATTAGTTGATAGTTAGGTCCTCATAACTCCTCAATGGCAAGAATTGCCTTCACATTTCTCTGAGGCAAGAGCAGTGCCCAAAACCACTCCAATTTCAGGATAAGTGGATAC
>NDGM011177199.1:0-14612 GCA_002564305.1 Octomys mimax | reverse complement strand
CACACACACACACACACACACACACACACACAGGGTCATAGAGAAACCCAAATACATAGACACACAAACAACACCTCTTAAATGCAAAAGAGCAAGACAAGCCGACCTGGGCACATGCACACACGCATGCTGCTTGGTCCCTGTACAGAGCCACTGATAGCCATGCATCCATCCACTCTTACAAAGAGAAGCAAAGACCCATACATCTGTGAAGACACACTCACAAATGGCCCTATTAAAATGCAAGATTCCACACAGAGCACACGAAATCATTCAGAGGCACTGACACAGCCAGCAAGGATGTGAAGGCCACAGACCTTGTGTACACACAGGCCACATGTCCATGGCCACACCGAGCAGACACAGCGTCAAGGAGACTGCCATGTAACCAGCTACTCTGCCACAAGACCACAGACACAGACGGGCGCTGCACTCACACCCTGCATGTGGGCAGGCAGCACACAGCCGGCCACACAGTCACAGACACAACGGCCTGACACAGGGCCCACCACTCCAGAACCATAAAGATAGGGTCAGCCTTGAACTTTTCCTTCCCTGGACTTCTGCGGCCCCTCAAAGAAAATATTTCCAGTGTCTTCGTGGGCAAGCCAGGCCCCCAGGCGCTGGTAACAGAGAAACCTAAGGTGAGGATCAGACTCTGTACTCCTGCTTGTGTGATCTTGGGCAGCTGTTGTGACTTCCTTGTCCTTCAGTCTCTTGGGTTATAAACTAGAGAAATAGGGCCGGCCAAATAGCTCAGCAGGTTAAAGCACCTGTAAGCAGGCTCAGGCGCCAGGGATTTGGTCCCCAGGCCTGCTGTGCTGGCCCCACCCCTGGGGCACACTGACACAGCAATTGAGACTGGGCATGGTGGCATACACCTGTAATTCCAGTGCTTGGGAGGCTGTAAACAGGTGGATCACGACGAGTCCAGTCTAGTAGTGAGACCCTGAACACCCTGTAGACCCTGCCCTAAAATACAGAAAAAATAAAAATAAATAAAATAGAGAAATTGTTAAGGTCATACACATACCCCTGGCCAGTCTCAGAGGTCTCTAAACTTGACATTGGTTTATCAGCTCCATTTTAGAGATGGGAATACTGAGGTTTAGCCAAGTGGAGCTAATTCTCCAGAGGTCCCTCTGCTAGTAAAAGAGAGACATGACCCACTCTTCAGCTCTCAAAAGCCTGCCCAGAGACTACAGAACAGAATGAAGAGCACTCACACACATTCACACCCGTGCATGGGTGTAACCTCCCCTCCCCCCACACATGCAGGCAGAGACACTTCATCTCAGAGAACCCAGGCAGCTGCAAAAGGCTCCCATATCCCTGAAATCTGAGTCCTCTCAGCCTCTGCTCCTGGTGGCCAGGCACCCCAGGGTCACCCACAGTCCCTGGTTAATGATAACCCTACTGTTTATGCAGCACTAGGGAGGGGGACAGAGGACACAGGGACCAAAGAAGGAGGGACGTCCAGCCCGCTCTTGGCCAACCCAGCTTCCTCCCTGGTGGATCCAGCTCTGGGGCCTCAGGTCCCAGGGCAGAAGAGCTCAGTGCTTTCCAGCTGTGTCATGTGACTGTGCCTCTCTGTGAGTCCACAGCTCCTTTTGTAAGATGGAAAGGAAAAGAGTATTCACTTCAGAGGGAGGTTGAGATATTACCCGAACAATCTAGAACAGCGAGAATAGAACCTGACACACAGTAAATGATTTTTTTTTTTTTTAAAGAGTTGGCTGTCTAGCTGGGCTGGAGGGTGCATGCCTCTAATCCCAGCACTCTAGGAGGCTGAGACAAGGAGGCCACAAGTTTGAGCCCGGCCTGGGCAACCTAGTGTCTTAGTGAAACCCTACCTCTAAATGAAGGAGTCGATGAATGAATTAATGAATAAATAGAGCTGTGGATGTAGCCCAGTGCAAAGGCTCTGTGTTCAATCCCCAGTACTGTGGAAAAGAAAGCTGTCATTACCCTCACAACCAACCCTCTCACGCACACTGGCGCGAGGACGCTGCGGGCCCAGGCGTGCGGTCCATGTACGTTCGGGCCTATCTGCCTCTTCTCCGTATCTCTAGCACCCGGCTCTTTATCTTCGCTTTCAAAGACCCTGTAAAGCCCCTTCACGACAGCTGCTTTTCAGCTGGTGAAAACAAGAACCGAAGGGCCATGCTCGGATCACAAGCTGATGGGGTGCAGGATGAGGACATGGAGCCAGAGTTGGTCCCCAAACCTGCTACCCACTTCAGGGTACCCACTCTGTGCTGAACCCCAAGAAGGCGAGTGACTTTAGTCATCACACTGAGTCTACTCTTACACTGGAAAATAAGTGCTATGAGTGTCCCCATTTGACAGGCGGGAAAACTGAGAACCTGGAAAGGTGAAGGACTTGATTCAGGATTGGCTGAATGGTGGATCTCTACCTCTGGATGCTGTCAAGCCTCTGATCCTCCAAGTCTTCTCTAGGTATGAACCTCAGGGCAAGACAGGCTATGTATACTCCTCAGTGTTGGGGTACATCTCCTAACTCCAGGTCATAAGGTGAGAATGAAACCATAAGAGTAATTATGGCTTCCCCATCTGTGAAGTGGGCATAGTAATACTCCCCATCTTGCAGGGTTGCTGGGAGCACTTAGCCAATTTATGTAAAGACAGACGCATTGTAAGTCCGCAGTAAATATTCCTAGGTCACACTGGGTAACATGTATCATCTTTTGTATTTAAGGGACAGACAAGTATTCGTGAATTCTGATCTCCAAAGAAAGAAAGCAAAATCACATGGAGAAACTGTGGAGCCGGCTATCTGGGTCTGGGCCCTTGCTCTGCCTCCACCTGGGTCATGTTGAGCTCAGGTCCCTTGACTTCTGTCCTCAGTTTTTTTCCAGCTGTAAAAGAGCGCTGAGAATAGTACAGACCCCAGTGATGAGGGGAGAGTCACCAGGATGCTGAGGACACGGCTTGGCACAGAGTCAGGCTGAAGCAATAGATGGCATCTTGCGGTTAAGTATTTCCTGGGGTTAAGTCTCTACCAAATGTGCGTGAGCATTTGAAGGGTTAATCTCCAGGGAGGGGAGGAGAGGAGAGGGGAGGGAAGTCCAGCATTTGGGGCTGGGCAGCAGCCCTTACAAGGGTGGACACCAGAGGGAGCAGCTGGACCTGAACTGGCCTCTGCAAAGCCTTGGTGACAGCACCCGCCACACCCTCCTGGAGGGGGGAGGGCCTGGGAGTGGCCAGGATGCCCCCCATCCCCAGTTCTGCTCCTCCCAGCCCCTCCTCCTGTCGGCAAAGCCATCCATCAGTCCCCACCCTAGTGACATCCTCCTTCATCCTCCTTGTGCTCTGGGGAAATGGGGCTGAGTGGGCAATCTGGGGAGGGGGCTGGCTGGGAGTGGCCAGGGTGGCTCCAATTCTGGGTGGCCCCACCCCCTCCCAAAGAGCCATTCAGTCCCTTCCCCTGGGCTGCTCTTCCGATGGCCTCTGACCCCCTCCTCCTTCTACCCACTCTGCCTGGCACACCCGGGGCCTAGCACGTCCCTTTCCCAAATCTTCAGGGAGAAGGGGCGTGGGAGGAGGCAGAGAAAGTACTGGGCTCTAGGAAGAGGGGGCAGGGAACTGAGAAATAGACACCAGGCAGAAGGACGGACACACACACACACACACACACACACACACACACACACACCCCAACAGAGACCTAAAGAGACAGAGACAGGGAAACAGAAACAAAGATAGAAATAGGGAGCAAGATTGAGAAGGAGAAATAGACTAACAGAGAGGGAGAAGCAGCAAGACCAGGAGACAGAGAGGGAGAGAGAGAAAATCAGACGCCAGAGAGGTGGAGGGAAAAGAACAGGCTGCGAGAGCCTGGGGGCCGGGCAGAGCTCCCTGTGGCGGGGTGCAGAGGTTCTGGGCACTGGACATGTAGCACCCTAGCCAAACTGGGTCCGAGAGAAGTGGCAGAGGGGGCAGAGGTCCAGGGCAGGGGGCATGGCAGTGACAGGGACTCTGCCGCTGCTGCTGCTACTGCTAGCTGGGGCAGGGGTGGGGGTGGCCTGGAGACCCTCAAAGGGAAAATGTCCTCTGCGCTGCTCCTGCTCCAAGGACAGCGCCCTGTGTGAGGGCTCCCTGGACCTGCCCATGAGCTTCTCCCCGACGCTGCTGTCACTGTGAGTGTTGGGTCCTTTGAGGGCCTGATGTGGGGACGGGAGCCCTGGAACCCAGGGATAGGGGTGGGATGCTGGGGTCCTCAAGGAATCAGGAACCTATCAGGATCTTGAACAGCAAAGGATGTCAGGAGGCATGAAGAAGGGGGCTGCTAGGGCTTGGAAAGGTGCAGGGGGAGTCCTGGGGTCAGAGGTCGAGCTGGATGTTGCCAGCATTCTTGCCAAGCAAGAAGGGCAGCTGCCCTGGGATGTAGCAAAATGTACCCCGGCTCAGGTCATGGGATCCCAGAGGGCAGAGGGCCCTGTTCAGGACCGGATCATTGGCGAGAGAGGTATTCTTCTCACCCACTCCTGCGCATGCACATCCCCAGCTCACTTGTCAGGACTGGAGTCCCCCAGCTGAAGGCCGGCAGCTTTCTGAGGATGCCATCCCTGCACCTGCTGTGAGTACAGCCTGGCTGGGCCAAGCCCAGCTGCAGGGCGCGGGAGGTATGTGTATGGAGCCTGGAGATGCCCAAGCCAGGTTCTTGCATGTGTGAGTCTAAGAGCACACGTGTGTGTGTGTGTGTGTGTGTGTGTGTGTGTGTGTGAAAGTATCTGTACCCGTGTGCACTCTCAGGCCCACGTACAAGGGAGTGTGTGCCTGCCTATGAAGGCTGAGGGTGGGGCAAGGTTAGAATATCAACTAAGCACCCCCAGATCTAGAACATTCTCTGCCTTGCTCCCTGGCCAGCCTCTTCACGTCCAACTCCTTCTCCACAATTGAAGATGATGCATTCGCTGGCCTGTCCCACCTGCAGTACCTGTGAGTGAGACCTGGGTCTGGGAGGAGCAGTAGGGGTCTCTGTGGTTCCCAGAGTAGGGTAGGTAGAGGCTGGTTCTGGACAAGGACTAAAGAAAAAAGGCCTTGAGTTCAATCCCTAGTACTGCAAAGGGAGGGAGAGAGGGAAGGGGAAAGAAAAATATGGTGGACCCAATGGTGATGGCACTATTGGTGATGAAATCTGTGGGTCAGGTATTTGTGACATGGCTGACACAAACATTGGGACTAATTAGTGTGGTTGGCTCTGGCACTGCCAGTTTCTAATAATGGTGGCAGGGCTGGTGGTGATGGTGGTAATCTTTTGGTGCTGATCACGAAAGTTGTGTTGGAGATGCTTGTTGGTGGTAGACTTGCCAGCCCGAGAGGTGACGATAGGGATAATGGCAGTTCTTGGTACCAGGGTTGGCAGTGGTGATAGAAGTGCAGGTGAGATGCCAGTGGCAATGGCAGCAGCATTCTTGGTGAGGCTGGCAATGATTGTAGAGCAGATTCTTGGTTTCTGGGACCGAGGACTGGGACACGGGGAGCAGGCCTTCCCTGGGGTTAATCAAGGCAGTGGGGTGGGGCACAGCACCTCCCCGTGCCTCGTGCCTCCTCAGTTCCAGGAGGTGAGCCCTGTGAACATTGTCCTCCTCCTCCTCCTCCTCCCAACACTTTTCCTCCACAGCTTCATCGAGGACAACAAAATTGGTTCCATCTCTAAGAATGCACTCAGAGGACTTCGCTCACTCACACACCTGTGCGTCCACTGTCACCCTGCCCCTCCGTCGCCCCGCCCATCTGTCACCCCACCCCCCAGCCCCAAGGATGCGGTGTCTCCTGGCAACTGCTGACCTTCCTTCTCTCTGCCCCAGAAGCCTGGCCAATAACCACCTGGAAGCCCTCCCCAGGTTCCTGTTCCGAGGCCTGGAGACCCTGACTCACGTGTGAGGCTCAAGGGGGCTCACGGGCGTGGGTGGGAGCTCTGGGCCAGGACGTCACCTGGGCCCACTTTGGGTCAGCCCAGGAGCGAGTTGGTGAAGACTCTCACCTATTTTTCCTCCAACCTGGGGGGCTACCCTAGACCTTTGCCTGGGGAGGGGCCCGGGAACAGAGCCCCAAAAGGTGAAAGCCAGGTTGGAGCCCCTCCCTGGCCTCTTGCCCCAGGGACCTCCGGGGGAACCCATTCCAGTGTGACTGCCGCGTGCTCTGGCTGCTGCAGTGGATGCCCACCGTGAACGCCAGCGTGGGGACTGGAGACTGCGCAGGCCCTGCTGCCCTAACCCACATGCAGCTCCGACAGCTGGACCCCAAGATGTTCAAGTGCAGAGGAATAGGTGGGGGCTTTCCCAGCGGAGTGGGAGGGACAGCAACGGTCCCAGAGGAAGCCAGGAGAGCAGAGGCAAAAGCTACAAGGCTACTGCACTGCATCTCAGCCCTGCCACTTCCTGGCTGGGAGACCTTGAGCACATAGCATTACCAACCTCAGTTTCCTCATCTGTAAAATGGGGGTAATAAACAGTGACGAGGATTGCTGTGAAGATTGAATGATGTGTCTATGCCTGAACTGCATATGACACAGTACCTGGGACAAGAGGCCCTTAAAAGTTCACCCTCATTGATCTCAAACTAACCACTTCAAAATTCCTCCTACATGCCAGGAATTGTGCTGGGATCTGCATGTGTCATGTCATGGTTATATTTACTTTCCTTTTGATTTTCCATAAATGCATTTTGGTACCTTTTTGGGTGCAGGATAGTGCAGAGAGAATAGCCGTGGGGAACACAGCCCCTGACAAAGCCCATGGACCAGAGAAAGCAGGGCACCCAGGATAGCGACCACCCAGGACAGCGACCACCCAGGATGGTCCAAGCTGGCATAGGAGAGGCACAGACAGAGGGGTCAGAGCAGGGAAGTGGGGGCCATGGGAGCTGAGAGCCAAGCCAGGGCCACACAGAGCTGGGGGTCAGGAAGGGCTGGCCCTGCAGGGCTTGGCACAGATGCTATTAATAAAATGACAATAGTAGCTGGGTGTGGTGATGCCTGCCTGTAACCCCAGCACTCTGGAAGCACAAATTTGGGCCCAGCCTGGGTGACTTAGCAAGACTCTGTGTCAAAATAAAAGGGAAAGGGGGCTGAGGATGTTGCTAAGTGAGAAGATCCAGGTTCAGGTGCAGTAGTAATCATTATCTGTACATAAGATATATGAATGTAAAACATTTTTGGACTGTGGAACTCACACAATAGGGGATTTAACCCAAGACTCACTGTTTTGCTTTTGCTGTGGTGAGGAATGCGGCGAGGGCCTCGCACATGCTAGGCAAGTGCTTTATTGAGTTATTCAACAAAAATTCAGTGAGATCCACCCTATACCTGGCCCTACAAGAGGCAATGGGTGGGTGCACTGGTGACTAAAATCGTTGAGTCCTGTAATTTCTGGTTCTGGAAGCTTGGGGTGGCAGACACTACATAAAACATGGCCCAAGTAAGTACATGCTCCATGTTGTGTTAAATACAGGAAGTGAGAAGATGTTAAGAGGAAGTCCTGTCTTACAGGGGCTCAGAGAAGGCTTCTCGAAAAGGGCACATTCAGCCTGCATTTAGCTAGGGGAACGAGAGTGGGAGGAACACTTGGTAGAGAGGGAACAGCCCGAGCAGTGGCCCTGAGGCGCCCAGGAGCTTGTCCTGTTGGATGATCAAAGGAAAGCAAGGGTCTGGGTGGAAGGAGGGAAAAAAGGGACACCTGGAGATGAAAGGCAGCAGGGCTTCACTGTGCAGGACTTTGGAAGCCAGGACCTGTGGAAGCTAAGCTGTTCTAACAGAAAGGCTCAAAATACCACAAGTTAGGGAAGACAGATGGGACCAAGACGAGCCATCCAGGTGGGTGGAACAGCTCCTGGGCACTGTCCTCACTTGCGTGGTCGAGGCTGGGCTGCAGCATTCTCGTGCATCATCTTGTGAGAAGGAAGGGCAGGAGCCCAAGTCCAGGATGGGCCGCCTTCGCACAGGCAAGTTGTACTTCTGCACTCAGCCTCGGCTTCCTCACCTGTAGAAACCATAACAGAGTGCACCTCGCAGGAATGCCATGGAGTTAAATGAGTCTGTAAAGAGGGAGGAAAGAGGAATTCAAGTTCAAAGCCAGCCTCAGCAACTTAGCAACTTCCTGAGGTCTTGTCTCAAAATAAAAACTAAAAAGGAGCTGGGGATGTAACTCAGTGCAAAGGCCCTGGGTTCAGTCTCCACCACCAAAAAATTAAACATGCTGTTTCTTTTTTTAAATTTGTGTGTGTGTGTGGCCAGCTCAGCCCACCAGGGGGTGAGGCTGGCTGGCATGTGGTATGGGGGATTGAACCGAGGTCCCAGTGTTTGCTAAGCTTAGTTCTAAGTAGGTACTTTAGACCACTGAGCCATCTCACCAGCCCATAAACGTTCTATTTCTGAGGGATTATTTAAGGATGCCAAACAGCTGAGAAAATACAGCTCACATTGTGAGTTAATGTATGTATAGATTAAAAGGATTTTTTGTTGTTGTTGTTATATAACCCTACGAGTTGAACACCCTGAATGGCTCTGATGGCAGAGACTGGTAAACTAAGCCTCCATGAGACCTTGGAGTCTCCTGGGCCAGCCTGACTCTCCCCTGCCATCCCCAGAGCTGTCCTGGTTCCAGACAGTCCGGGAGTCGGCCCTAGGTGTAGAGCCCTTCTCCTACCAGGGGGAGCCCCACGTCATCCTAGCACAGCCCTTCGCAGGCCGCTGTCTGATCCTCGCCTGGGACTACAGCCTGCAGCGCTTCCGGCCGGAGGAGGAGCTGTCAGGTGAGCCCCCCTGCATCCCCTCTTGCCCGTCCCTAGCCTGCCTGAAGGCCTGACCACCTCCTGCTGCCCACAGCGCCCTCGGTGGTGTCCTGCAAGCCGCTGGTGCTGGGCCCGCGCCTCCTCGTGCTGGCCGCCCGCCTGTGGGGAGGCTCGCAGCTGTGGGCAAGACCCAGCCCCGACCTGCGCCTGGCCCCACTGCAGGCCCTCGCCCCTCGGCGGCTTCTGAGGCCCAACGACGCCGAGATCCTGTGGCTGGATGAGCAGCCCTGCTTCGTGGTGGCTGATGCTTCCAAAGCAGGCAGCACCACGCTGCTGTGTCGCGACGGGCCCGGCTTCTACCCCCGCCAGAGCCTGCACGCCTGGCACCGGGACACGGATGCGGAGGTCCTGGAGCTGGACGGCCGTCCCCACCTGCTACTGGCCTCTGCCTCCCAGCGCCCTGTGCTCTTCCACTGGATTGGTGGCCGCTTTGAGAGACGCACGGACATCCCTGAGGCCGAGGACGTCTATGCCACACGCCACTTCCAGGCTGGCGGGGACGTGTTCCTGTGCCTGACGCGTTACATTGGGGACTCCATGGTAAGGCGGCACTCCCCCCCATGAGGGGCATTTCAGCACTGAGTCTTCAGGGCATGCTAACCTCTAACCTTTGATCTGGTCCAAAATGGATTCCAGTGTTATGCCCCACTCAGGACTAGCTGATTCTAAACCATTATCCATATCCCGGGACTGATACTGCCCCCGAGATTGATTCTACACCCTTACACACATACCAGTTCTGACTCTGTAACTGTGACACATGCCAGGCTGTTAAATCACAGCCTCACCCCCCACCCCCCGTCCCCGACCCCAGGCCCCATACCCCAGGGCTGACAGTGGTGATAGGCCCTGCCCATCCTGTGCCACCCCTATTCCCAGCAAGTGAGGTGCAGCTAGGGAAGGGTTCGAAGTCTAAAAGAATTCTGGAAGGGAATAGACTGGGGACAGGGAAGGGTGCCAGACACCAGGAAGGAGGCAGGAGAGGGTGGAGGATGGGCCAAGGTGTGAACAAGGGAGATGGAGAAATGTTTTAACTATTGTAGGTAAAACCAACAGATTGTACTGCGACTCTTCTATATATGATGTAGGAAGAGAAAGCCCAAGCATAGCTCCGAATTTGAAGCCTGAACAGCTGGGTGGTGACATTAATTTTTGGTTTTGGAGGCTACTGGGGATTGAACCCAGAGCCTTGAACGAGCTAGGCAAGTGTCCTGCCACTGAGCTACATCCCCCAGCCCATAGATGGTAACATTAACAAAGTTTAAAATGTTGCAAGATTTGGGGAACCTGCAGGACCATTTCCAAGCTGTTCCAAGTCCTTCCGAGCCTTAAGGAAGACAGGCAGGCTTGGACCCCCAGAACCCTGATGCTAACTAGCTGCCCTGCCCCCACCCCCACCCCCAGGTCATGCGCTGGGATGGGTCCATGTTCCGCCTGCTGCAGAAACTTCCCTCACGGGGCGCCCACGTATTCCAGCCGCTGCTCTTCGGCAGGGACCAGCTGGCCATCCTGGGGAGCGACTTTGCCTTCAGCCAGGTCTTTCGCCTTGAGTCAGACAAAGGGCTCTTGGAGCCGCTGCAGGAGCTGGGGCCCCCAGCCTTGGTGGCCCCCCGCGCCTTTGCCCACATCACCTTGGCTGGAAGACGCTTCCTATTTGCGGCTTGCTTCAAGGGCCCCACACAGATATACCAGCATCATGAGTTGGACCTCAGCGCCTGAGGCTAGACAGGTCATTGGACGTAGCTCGGGTCTGCCATGGGGAGCCTCAGGCGTTGGGATCTCCTCTTACCAGGCCTCCTGGCCCCAGTATCTGAGATACTGAGCACAGGCCAAGCTCACCAGCCACAGGTCCAGGCTTTAGCCCACCTCTTGGGGGAACTGGGCCAACTAGGGTAAATGGAAGGTCACAGCTGCTGGATTTTCTGAGCTGACCTTCCAGCGTGGGACAGCATCCCAAGTAACTTGGAAGCTCAAGCCAGGCTTCGCAGGGAGCCGGAATACAGAAATCAAGGGAAGGGGATGAGCAGAACTTGGGTGATGTCTAGAGGGAATCAGCTACACGTCGGCCCACCTCTCTGCTCCCTGTGGAAGCTGAGGTGAGAGTAAATCTTTCCCCTTCAAACTCAGTCTAACCAATCGCGTTAATGGGGAAAGTGCCCGCCTCCATGACGTCACAGCCGCAGGGCCGTTTTCCCTGCCAGACGTCTTTCCTTCTGCTGCTTGTGCGCATGTCTGCTGCCAGAAGCTGCTTCCCGGGCTTTTCCTCCCCCATGCGTGCGTGGGTGGCAGGTAAGGAAAAGGCCGGAATCGAAAGGAATCCGCTGGAAGCCCCTGGTACCTGCCCCCGGAAGGATACCAGGGCCAAAGACAGGAAGTGTGAATGCTCAATAAAGGCACTGTGCACACGCCCTGCCGGTTGCTGCGGGCTCACCAGGGACTTTGTGAATGGTGTGGGGGAGGATGGCGTTCGGAAAGGAGAAGGCAGGGCGGCCTTTGGCACCTCTCCAGGTCTCTAAGGATGGTGGGCTTGGGGTGATAGGTGGGTGGGGTGTTCTTGGGATCTTGGAGGGCTAAAGTATGATTATGGAACAAGCCATAGGTTTATTACGGGTCTCTTTTTCCAGGTTATGTTTTAAGGGTATTATAGGAGATATTTGCAGGTGTTTTGTAGAGTTTTGCTAATTTTATAGGGGTGGTTTATTTTGGGTGCTTTATTGGCTATTGGGGAGTCTCAAGGGAACTTGAGGCACAGTGGAGAATCTCACTGTGTGGCCATTGTGTATTATCAGGGGTGTCATGGGGATCCCCTGGGATACAGAGATCTCAGGGACATGTGGGTACTTGGAAAGATTTCATACTAAAGTGGAGTCTCCAGGGTGTGAGAAGGCCATAGAGGTCTTCACTATCAGAATCAAACTACTGCACACTCCCAGCATGATAGGCTGATCTTACAGCCTTGTTTTTCGGGATGCAATCCATCCAGTTAGTACTCTCACTCACAAAATTGTTCTCCATGTGCCACTAGAACTGCCTCCGCTGCACAGGGCTCCTCTGGCTGTGGAGGAAGGGAGCAGGCCCTGTGAGTTCCTCCGGGCTGTGGGGCCCTGGCCTTTTCAAACCCAGAGAATCAGCTCCCAGCTGCTGTGCACCCTCCGCAGGCGCCCACGTCCACCCGCCCCGCCCCCACCCCCTACCTCAGTGCATGCACAGGGAGGCTTGTGGCCACCTTGACCAGAGCCAAGGTCGTTTTATATCAAACACTGAACACAGAGCCCCCTTCCATGAGAGGTAAGGTGGAGGCTGGGAGAGGCATCTGAGGAGAAGAGGGGTGCCACTCCGGGAGCCAGGGTCCCCTACAAAGCCAACAGGCAGGAATAGAAGCTCTCGGCGCTCTTCTGGTTGGTCGGTTCTCAGCAGTTGTGAGCAGAGCCTGGGAGAGGGGACAGGGTCAGCCTGAGAGCAGACACAGCCTTTTCTGCCCAGTCCATGCATGTATGTACACACACACACACACACACACACACACACACAGCCCTCACCCCCCATGCTGTCTGTCTCACCTGGAGTGATGAGAGGTGGGGCATCCGCTGGATGGTGACTGAGGGAATAAACGTTGGTGAGCTCCTTACCCGCCCTGGTTGGCCTGGCCCTCGTGGCTAGAGACAGCACAGCTTGCCCAGACCTTGCTTGCTGGCTACCTTTCCAGTGTTGGTTTGTGTAGCACTCGGGGACTATGGGATTTCGGAATTTGGAGCCCTCCAGGGATCATTAGCTATGCCTTTCCTCACTCTGCAAGACTGTGCTGTCACCCAGGAAAGTGCTGCACAAGGCGGGCGCCTGGGACACATCTTACCTGGGCTTCTGGCTGAACTTGCACTTGCATTTCCCACCTGTTGGGGGAAGGGAAGCGGTCAGAGGAGGGGATGCACAGTCCCGCCAGCCCCGCCCCCACCAGCTCCTTGACTCACTCAAGAGAACAATGAAGCCCACCGCACACAGAACTGCTGCACAAACCAGCCCGCCGACCCGGAGCCTGTGCCAGTCTGGGAGAAGAACAGAGGGGATCTCAAGGCCAGCCCAGGTCCTCCCACCCATCTCCCCCCTGTCCACCTGGTTAATGTGTAGTGAAGGTTCTAGGATGTGGTAGTAAGAGAGCAAACCAGAACCCCAGCCACGCTGGTGCACACAGTCTGGATGATTCACTCGAGCAAGACGCTTCTGGGTGGGTCAGGTGGAGATAAGGGGTATGAAGGAAAATAGCCAGGGCGAGGGATGGGAGGGTGATGGGGAAGGGCCCTCTGAGGAAGCTACGATGGTCAGATATCTGCAGGAGGTGGAGGGGTGAAAGGAAGTGTGCGTGCACAGGACCAGCAGCTGCAGTTGTGTGCTGCATCTAAGGACAGGCAGGAGGCCGTAAGGCTGGCCAGGAACATCAGGAATGCAGGCCGTACAGGAGGTGAGGGCAGAGGAGCAGGAGGAAGGAGCGGTTCTGTGGACTCTGGAGGCAGAACCATAGTTCTCGTTGAACCGCCCTCCTCTTCCAGGAAACTGCCTCCTGCCCGCCCTTCTCCCAGTGATCTGTTGAACCTGATGGCTTTCTGCGGCCTGTGCTCGCTTCCTGCCTGTGTTCAGCTGCCTTGCTGGTTTAGAGGCCTCCCCTGGGCCAGACTGTCATCTTTTGTTCTTCTAATCCACCGATTCTATGGTTCAGTGCCCTCATTTGAGCCCCTTCCTGTCCTGGCCTCTGGATCACCCACGTCAGAACCTCCACCAGCCCCTTGTGGCGCCGTTGGTTCAGAACACTGTGTGAAGTGAGAGGCGACGATGAGCAGGCGCTCACCATAGTAGAAAGGACTGTTCTTATCTGCAGAGAGAGAGAGATAAGAACATGGATATAGAGCAGCTGCCTACTGGAAGGGTCCCAGGGAGAATGTGGGGGTCAAGTGGGACACCTCTGGCTCACCTTCTGGGTCGTTGGCATCCAGAGCAGGCAGGCCTGGGGAAGGGAAAGGCAGGAGGAGGGGACATGGTGATGCTGGCCTCAGCAGAGCTCTTGAGCAGGGCCCTCAGAGCCTCCGGCCTCCCTTGGGCACCCTGAGGACAGCTGCCACCTGCCATGGGCACAGAGGTCCTGCCCCAGCCTGGCTCCCTCTGTCAGCATCACAGAGTCAGGGACTCACCCTCCCTGCCCCACACCTTCAAGCTGTGCCAACGTTTTGGCCTCTCCCGAAACAGGTTCTAGTGGTTTTGCCCATGATTTGGTTGAATACTTCTAGACACATGGCTGATCCAGGCCTCTGCACAAGCAGAGGACTTGTCTCATCAAGATGACAGATGGCTTCTGGGGCTGTCTTCCCTACACCAGCTGTACCCAGAGTCCACTTTCGTGACTGCGCCACATGCATACCCCACCTGTCCCCGAGTTGGCTTGCCATCCCTGCCCCCAGGCTCCCAGCCATCAACTTGAACACACTTCATATAAAAAGGCCACTTTATACCGCTGCCCAAGTGGACTCCCAGTGTTGTCCAATACAACGGGAGGAAAGAAAATGCAATGAAAGCAAAGGGCAATGGTCCCATCCTAGCTAAAGGCACTGTGCTGCCTCCACCTTGGGCCAAAATGCTGCGAAAGGGAGCTCAATCATTTTAAATTATATTTACAGCACCAATACGTGCTGTTTCCGAGCTAAGTACTCTTCTTTTTCTTTCTTTTTTCTTTTTCTTTTTCTTTTTTTTGCGGAACTGGGGATTGAACTCAGGCCCTTGCGCTTGCCAAGCAAGCGCTTATTCTACTG
>NDGM011177198.1:0-14871 GCA_002564305.1 Octomys mimax | reverse complement strand
GAATTTCATGATGACAAAGCCAAGCCTACACAGACTACTAAATGATGTTCTAGAGAGGGAGTACTTGGCTTCTTAAGACTAATCTTTCCAGCAGCTAAGGTCCTGCTCCAGGAGTTTTCACCTTGTGTTTTCTTTCTGGCCAAACTCAAAACTTTGTAAATCCTTTTGCAGGGCTATTTGTTCTTGATTTTCAAGGTATTGCTGGCTAGCACCCCTAGCACTACCTCAATGTTAGAATGCCTTACAATTTGCTATGCCAGATTGACTAGTCCACTGCCATTATTCTCAGTCTCCTCCAGTGTCTCTGGATATGGGCAAAATGTAGACAGATTTTCTGGTGGAACAACACACATGGTCTGGAATCCAACTGCCAATATAGTCCTTGTTCCCAACTGAGAACTCCTGAACCTGGTCATTACCAGCTGTGTTTCTACCAACATTCTGGTCTCCTGGGCTTTGACCAGAATCTCCCATCAAGCTCATGTGGCAGCACTCTGGTACTGCTTCTTCAGCTAGCATCTCCAAACCTTTTCACTCTCCTCCCACAAGCCAGTTCCAAAAGCTTCTAAACCACACAGCCAGGTCACATCACAGCCAGCAACTCCTCTTCTTTGGTGCCAAAATCTGGCTTAGTCACTTTCTTGATGGGACAGAATACCCAACACTCACAAGTTAAAGGAGGAAAGGTTGATTTTTGCCTCATAGTTTGTAGAGATTTTAGTCCATTGCTGGCTTGAAGGCAGGGCAGCATGGCAGAGGAAAAACAGTCTGTGGCAGGGGAGGCAGGAGGCAGCCCAGTAGTGAGCCTTTCTTTTCCTTTTTTCTTGCATTCAAGCTACAAGCCTGTTGATTGGTGCTCCCCATACACAGGGTGGGCCTTCCCACTATCCACAGCCAGAACAATGGTAAAACAGTAGGCTAACCCAGTTATCACACACCTGTGAGACAGTCGCTTCCCAAAACTCCCACCAATAAGCACATGAGGCTTTGTAGGGACATCTCCATGTAAGCCGTAAGAATACAGTATGCTTCTTAAGGTCTTTAGTTTCTTACTTCAGTATTTTGTAGTTTTTAGCCTATAAGTCTTGTTAAATTTATACCTAAATACAGTATTTGCTTTATAGTGATTATATATGGTATTGTATTTTTAATTATGACCACATGTTAATTGCTAGTTGTTACAGCTTGAATCTAGATGATTTAGATATTCTCCCAAAGCTTCCTGTGTTCCATAAGTGGGGTTTTTCAGAGTTGTCTGATTCTAGGCTTTATGAATATGAATTAAAGATATGTGATACCTGAATTAGTCCCCTCATTGGATTAGCACAGTTCTGGGCGTGTCTGAGGAGATTTACTGAAGAAGGAAAGCCCCACCATACGTGTGTTGGCACCAATATAGACTTGTAGCCTGCATGGAATATAAAAGGATGGAAGAAAGGCTCGCTGTTTGCTGCCCTCTCTCTGCCCTGGCATGGGCTGTTTCTTTTCTGCCCTGCCTCTCTTCCAGGCTGCTCCACCCTGGAGCCAGCTGGTGAAGGACTGGAATCTCTACAAAATGTGAACAACAATAAACCTTAACTTGTTTAATTTTGGGTGTTGGATATTTTGTCTCAGTAATGAGAGAATAACCAAGACACTAGTACCTAGACATATAGTTGGTTTCTGTAGTGTAGGTCCTGTAACTGTGGTGCTGTCTGCCTTTGGTTTTTTAAAAAATGAGATCAACTTCATTTATTAGCAAATAACGTATTCTAATAGTAAACATGAATGTCCACTGACATGCAGTACCTTCCCGGTGGCGTGCAGCCATCACTCCTATCTTATTCCCCTTAAAAGGAACTCTGTATTTTTTAGGCACTTCTTCCCTGTTGCTCCTTCTTCTTAGCCCCTGACGGACACTGGCCTACTTCTGTCTCTGGATTTTTCTCTTCTGCAATGTTCATATGAGTCATATAATACATGACCTTTGTGTCTACTTTCTGGTTAAAGATGTTGTCAAGGTTCCCTCACGTTCATTCATTTTCTTTGCCTAAAACTATTCCATTGCATGGGTGTACTGTTTCATTTATTCATCAATTGATGGGCATTTGAGTTGTTTCTTCCTTTTGACCATTGTACATTTTGCTGTTATGAATATTTGGGTATGATTATATTTGTTTGAAAAAACTCTTTTCTCCCCACTTTCTTATCTCTTCTCCTCCTCCTCTTCCTTGTCTTCCTCCTTTTCCCTTTTTGTAGTGCTGCAGTACTGGGGATACAACTGAAGGCCTTGTGCATGGTAGGAAAGTAGGAAAGTACTTTCTCATTGTGCTCCACCCCAGGCTTATTTGCTTGAATAATATCTTAGTCACTTTCTTGTCACTGAGTCACAATATCCAACAACATAAAGGAGGAGAGGTTTGCTCATGGCATGGTGGCGGTTAAGCGGAGAGGAGGAGGACGGGAGCTACAGATGGAGACAGAACCTTTGGGGTCATGCCCATGGTGACACACCTCTGCTAGCCAGGCCTCCCCCCTCTCTGACAGCAAGTCAGTTACAGTGCCCCTATAATCTGATCACCTTCCAAAGGTTCTGCGGGTGATCACATGAGGCTTTAGGGGAATACCTAGATAGAAGCCATAACAAATACCTATTTTTAGTTCTCCTTTTGATTAGCGTTCTTGTAAAGATAATCTTTTCACCTTTTACCTTCACCTTTTACCTTGTCTGCATTGCTATATTTTTTATAGACATAATACCATGGAACCATGTTTTAAAATCTATTCTGCAAGTATCTTTCAATAGTATTTAGATTATTTAGATTTAATGTAATTATTGCCATATGAAGATCATTTTATTTTATTATTTCTTCTGTTTATTGTTTCCCATTCCTGTTTTCTTCCTCATACCTTTCTGTTGATTACTTCACCATATTTTAATATGCCTTTCTGATTTATCTGTAGTTCTTTTGTGTTTTAACTCTGTATAGCTTTTGTAGTGGTTATTCTTGATATTATATATTCTGTCACAAGGCTCCTAGTGTTATGATTTATATGTAGCTGTCCTCCTAAAGCCTCAGGCAGGACTTTGGGGAGGCAGTTGGATCATGGATGCATGACAGTTAACAGTGGGTTAGTCCTCTGATAAATTTGTAGTTAAATGGGATTTGGGAGGTGAAGCCTGATTGGAGGAGGTGCGTCACCAGCGTGCGGCCCAGAAGGGTGCATCTCCCTCCCTCCCTTGATATTCCCGCTTCACCAGCATACCATAAATAAGCCTCATCTATCAAGTCCCTGTGCATGCTGCCCTGCCTTGGAGCCATCTGACTATGGACTGAAGCCGCTGTAAACTGAGAGCCAAAGCATACCTTTCCTTTACCTTGTGGTTGTTGGGTATTGTGTCTTATCCATGAGAAAGTGATTAAGGCGGATTTGGTACCAAAGAAGTGGAGCTGTTGCTGTAACATTTCCTGGCCATGTGGTTCAGGAACCTCGGGAACCAGCGTGTGAGAGGAGTGTGGCAAGCTGTGGAGATGCTGGCAGAAGAGGCAGGCCTAGAGTGCTGTGACCTGAGCCTGTGGGGCGTTCTGGTCAGTGTTCACTAGGTCAGAATGTTAATGGAAGGTGGGCAGTAACACCCAGGCTTAAGATATTAGATAGTATTTAATATTAAAAAGTATTAAAGCAGGTATCACAAATATGCTTATTAGACATAAACAATTATAAAATAAAATCAAGCAATTATAAATATGCTGGAACAAAAAATTAAAGGCTTTATCAAAGAAATGAAAGATATAAAGAATAAAATGGAAATTTTTAGGAAGAATTTTTTTCCTTAAATTTCTTAAATTTTTCTTCTTAAGAGATAAACCATGTGTGTTATGCTGTGGCAGAGAATTTGTCTGCATTTTGTTTGGGTCCTGAGACTTCGGGGGAAACAGATTAAGGGTGGTGAAGTACTTAATCTGGTGGAGGAAATTTCAAAGAAGACGAATATTCGTTCTGTGGCATGGGTTCAGTGATGACTTTTAGTCAACGCTGCATTGAGAATCAATAGTAAATGGCCCAGGTCAGTGATTGATTGATTGATTTTGCCAGAAAGTAAGCTCCAGTGAGGTTAGGGCCAGCTGAGAGTTTGCCTTAATCGCAGAGGAAACTGGACTTTTCAGCAGTGTTGGTCTGGACTTTGGCAATTCTTAGAAATGGACTGAATACATTTTACATAAAGGGATGCACATGTTTTGGAGTCCAGGGATGAGGTGTTATGGTTTTTATATAGATGTCCCCTCAAGGCCTCACGCCACAGGAGGGGCTTTTGGGAGGTGCTTGGGTCATTAGTCCACTGATGAGTTTATGGTAACTATGATGCTGGGAGGTGAAGCCTGGCTGGAGCAGGTGGGACACTGAGGGTGTGGCTTGGAAGCGCCCTCCGGCTCTCCTCCTTAATCTCTCTCTGCTTCTGCAAGCCTGTTTCCTTTCGCCTCTGCCATTCCCTTCTGCCATGCTGCTGTTGAGCTCGCCAATGAAATTTTTAAGAAATTTCATCCTAAAAATTTCCATTTTACTCTTTATATCGTTCATGTTAGATTGTAAGAGTCTGTTTTTATAATGAAAGAATGTTGGCATTCTTTAAAGGTTTTTTTCTCTGTCTATTGAGATGATCATCTATTTTTTGTCCTTGCTTCTATTTATGTAATACATTTCATTTATTGATTTGCACATATATTGAACCATCCTTGCATCCTGAGATGAAGTCTGCTTGGCTAGGAAGTTATGGCTTGGGTCTGGATGTCCCCCTCAAAGCCTCAGGTGGTCATGGGTGGGGCTTTTTCAAAGGTGGCTGGATCTAGAGTGTGATGCTGGGATTAAGAGTGACTCCTAACTATATCAGTGCAGTGATTTGGCACCGCCCTAATTCTAGTAGGCTGGATGAAATGTAAGGGACAGAAAGAGGCTTGTCTTTGCCCTTGCTCATTGCTTTTCCTGTCCTCTGCTTACCATGAACTGATTTTCCTCTGTGATTCTCCCCTCTGCCAAGCCACCCTGCCTTGGTGCCAGCCAATTATGGATAGAAACTGCTACAAACTGTGAGCTAAATAAACCTTTTCCCCTTTTACTGTGGGTGTCAGATATTTTGTGTCAGCAGTGAGATAAAAGTAACTTAAGACACATGATATGAAATCTTTATCATGTGGAATGATTTGATGCATTCTTTTGCTGAAAAGATTGGTTTATTCCCTCCTTTTTTGGTGGGGTTGGATTTTGTCTGGTTTTGGAATTAGGATAATAGTAACTTCTAGGAATGACTTTGGGAGTACTTCTTCTCTGTCATTGGCATTAAAGAACTTGAGATATGTGGTGTTAGATCTTCTCTAAAGTTTTTATGGAATTTAGCAGTGAATTCATCCAGGACTGGGCATGGTTTTTAGTTCTACCTAGCAAGAAGTATAGGGAAAAATATATCTATTCCATCTTCTGTGAATAGTGGATTTAAAATTTATTTTTATCGTCTCCATGAAGAACATTGGGCTGGAATTCATAACTCCAGTTGTGGCTACTAAAGTCCAGTGATGACTCACTGTCCTTCCACTTTCTTCAGGAGAACAGTAGTGCTGGTTTGACCATTGCAGGGCTGTGTCACTGAGTTGAAAATTGTTCTCTCCGAATTCCGATAGCAGGATGTTTTTCTTTTAAGAATGCAAAGGTCATTTTTTTTTCTATTGAATATGAGATTTAGTAAGACCAACTCTTAACTTTTAAGTAGTGCTTAATCAAATGTACAGTTCGAAGCATGGAAAAGTTTATTTTAAAAAGTATTTTTTTCTGGCATCGTGTTGCCAAGACAAACTGTAGAACTGACCTTTTAAAATAGTATTTTCTGATTAGTGCAGTGAAACTGTTTATTTTTTATAGTGGGTCAGATGCTTTTTTAGTAAAATACAATGGGTAGCTCTTGGCAGAGTTCAGAAAACACTTGTTTAGTCTTGGCTCTGATTGTTTTGGTATTTTTTTAGGGAAGGGTGTTCAGGGTCTCACTACTAGATCAGACCTGAAGAGATCCACCTGTTTGCAGCCTCTCAAGAGCTGGGATTACAGACGCATCTCAATTGCTGTCTCAGCACACCCCACGGGTGGGGCTGGCATGGCAGGCCTGGGGATTGAATCCGCAGTCCCTGTGTCTGCTTGCAGGGGTTTTGGCTCTGCTATTGAAATAGCATTATTCTTAATTCACACATTCTTCCTTTCCTCATATGCAAAATGGGACTAATTATTCCTACTTTGCTGGATTGTTACATGAAGATTATAGGCAATGTATCAGAAGCACTTGGCACCATGTTTGATGTGCTAGGTAGCTTATTTGTAATGCAAATTTCTTAAAGTAGAAACCTTGATTCTTACCATAAAGTCATATAATAGAGACCAAAGAGATTGTGGCTTTTTCATTGATTCCATTATATTGTGCTGGAGACTGTTTCATTTTTAGTGTGGTTAGGATAATAGACATTTGCATCAATTTTGGGAGTGGGACTTCAAAGTGAGCCTTTATTGTAATTGTGTCCATATTTTAATGAATAGGTTACTTTCAAAACGAAAGTTTAAACAAAGAATCATAATATTAAAATTACCCCGACTCTTGCTCCTGCTTGCCCTCCTCACCGATCCTCAAGAGCCCCTTACACTTATGTGATTCCAGTTTGGCATTTGTAGTGATTTCCTAGGGCTGTTAGAACACAGTATCCAAACTACAATGGCTTAAAACAGCAGCATTATACTGTCTCCTGCTTCTGGAATCCAGCTGTCCAGAGCCAAGAAGTCTGTAGCCTGGGCTGAGGGCTCTAAGAGTGAGCCTGTTCTGTGCCTCCCTCCTAGGTACCAGTGGCCCCAGTATTCTTTGGTTTGTGGGTGAATTGCTCCCCATGTCTTCCCATGGCATTCTCCCCATATGCCTGTCTACACATGGCTACCTTATAGGGATACCAGTTGTGATGAACTAGGGTGCCACATTGTTGTAGTCTGCTTGGGGTGCTGTCACAGTGGCAGAGGTTGGGTAGCTTGTACACAATAGCAGTTTGTTTCTCATAATTCTGAAGGCTGCAGCATCCCAACGTCAAGGTCCTGGAGAACTTGCCATCTGATTAGTATCTGCTTTTTGGTTCATGAATGGGAATCTTCTGTCAAGTACGTCCTCATGTATTAGCAGGGGTAAGACAGCTCTCCGGACCTCCTACAAGATGCTAGTCCCATTCAGGACCTAAACATTCCCCGAAGGCCTTACTTCTTAATACCATCAAATGGGTATTTAAGTTTTAGCATAAGAATTTTAGGTGAGCTCTGTCTACTGACTGCATCCACTTTCAGTTCTCCATATCGGGAGCTGAGGCTCAACAGCCACAACAGCCCAGCAGATGTCCTTGGTTCAAGCTTAGCCAAACCAGCTGGGAATGAGGCCTGGTCGTTAAGGAGCACCTGGGCGAATGGAGTGTCCTTTGGAAGCATCAGCTTTTTGCNAGGTGATAGAGAGGGAAGTAAAGTTTTCCTGAAAGGACAGCTGCCACTTTTCCACATCGTGCTGATGTGCTCCTGTGTAGCTGACCCTGTTCGTGAGTGTATCCTTTCCATATGACAAGTGAGCTTGTTTGGCCCTTCCTACCTGATTAGCATTGAGTTAGTCAACTTCTTCCAACAATGGGAATGTTAGACTGAGGAGTCACACGCACCGTGAGTCAGATGTTCAGTTGTAGCAAGAACTTGGTGGTAAGCTGTCACATGAGGTGTGCCTGGTGACTGCGCCAGGGAGCAAGGAGTTGCAATGCTACGGGGCACCTCTGGGTAGAGGCTGCTTTCCTTGCTAGAGGATCTAATTGGCAAAATTGTCAGCCACGAAGACTGCTGCTTCAGAGGGGGCATCCAGTCTTTGGGGTTCTAAAGGGAGAGAATGAACTGCTGCTTGCTGCGTGGCTTCTGGTATTATCAGTTTGTTTGGGTGCTGTTCAGAATGCTGGTGTGTGGGTTAGCTCACATGAAGGATGAAATAGAATATGCAAGTGTGAACTGTCTCAGGGTGCAGCCCGAGAAGCAAAACCAGCAGGAGAAAAAGTTCATCTGTGCGTGTGTACACGCGCATGCGCACACACACGCATACACACAGAAGCACTGGTTTACTTAATTATCAGTGCTGATTAAGCGAATCTGAAGTCCAGGCTAGAAGTTGTTAAGGACCAATTTGGACAGACTGGCTGTATGTACTGAGTTTGTTATCCCAGGCGGAGGGCAGCAGGGGGACTGAGGGGACCAAAGGAAGTTCTGAATATTGTAGTTTATCCTGGCCCTGCAGACACATCACAGTGCCACGGCAGACACATACCAACTCCAGTGCCTGGAGTCCCCCAGGGTGCCAAGCTTGTTTCCTGGTGGTGAAAGGCCAAAGAATCAGCCATAGTTCCTTGATGGCCAAAGGGAGTGGGCATTGTGACTCCAATCGTGGCTGGACTCCACTGGGGGAGGTCTGATCCCAGCACGTGGGGACCTTTGACACTGAGTTTCCAATCAGGAGACTTGGTAACAAGCAAGTCATCTTTTTATGGAATCAAAACTTGCAACATTAGAAGTTGAGGTGGCAAGGGATATAGCTCAGTGGCACAGCACCTGCCTGGCAAATGTGAGGTCATGAGTTCAATTTCCAGTTCAAAAAAAGTAGTGAGGGGTAACTGGTTTAAATCCTGCCCTACTCTCTGGTGCCAAATTTCAGGGGTTCATCCTGCAGTTCTTGCTCAGTGAAGAACTCCTCTCTGGCTTCAGGGGCAGGAAAGTCAAGGCTATGTGTGGCAAACCTATGGCACGTGTGCAGCAGCAAGCTGGCTGTATCACTGAAAGCTCTGTTACTGTGTTTTTCTTTTAACGTATGAGTTGTTTCTTTTTAAACTTCAGGTTTAATGGTAGTATTAGCAGTTTGCAATAAATAAGTGGATTTTGGGTTGCAGTTTGGGTGCTTGGACTCTAAAAGGGTCATCTTCACTAATCTTTAACATGTCACTTCCTGCTGTATGTTCGGATGCAGCAACTGCAGCAGTACATTAAATTGGTGTGAATGACCTTTTCTACTAGGTCAGCTTAGTTTTCTTTCTTGTGTATAGTTTGGATCTTAAGTGTCCCCTAAAGGCTCCTGTAATAGTGGCTTGACCTTCAGCATGGTGCTGCTAAGAGGTGGTGGAAATGCTGAAAGATGATGCTTAGTGGGTGGATGAGTCCTTGAGGATGTGTCGTTCCAGGGTATTGTGGGATATTCTCTCTCCCTGTCTCTATCTCTGTATGAAGTGAGAAGTTTTGCTTCACTATATTTTCCTGCCACGATGTGCTAACAAAGCAGCCAGGCCGACCCATCATGGACTAAAATCTCTCAAACTATAAGCTGAAATGAACTCTATCCGTTCATCATCTCAGGTGTCAGTTCTAGCAATGGAAAGCCTACTGACACTTCCCAACTGTGCAGCGTGTTCAAGTCCTGGTAGCTGAAGCTGAGTACCTCTTCCCCTGGGGCCGTGACAGTGACTTGGGTGCCAATATCCACGGAACTATGAAAATTTGAGTCCCCTTTCTCAGGTTCTCCAACATACTTGGATGAGTGCCTGAAAGTTTTAGTCCCTCTAGAGCCAGGGACAGCGGCCCACTCCTAATAATTTTTCTACCAGAGCAAATATAAAGGTAGAGGACAAAGGAGGTGATCAGGGGATGTGGTGGGAGACTGGCCCTGCTTCAGGAATCAGAGGTGTTTACTTTCAGCCTCAGGTAGTCTGGTACCTATAGGTCAAACTAAGGGACTTTTCATTCACACAAAATCTTTGTTTCACAGAGACTCCTGTGTTTATCACTACAACCACATTGCCTTTCATTGGTGGCCTCATTGTTATGGTAACATCCTTTTTTCCTCACACTCAGGATAGAGGGGACAATTGTCAAAGGCTTACTGGGCAGCCTGTCTCAAACCTACCTTCTGCCACTGTGGGGAACCACTCAAAATGTTTCAAGTTTCAGAGACGTCTAAGGACACCTGAGGATGTGACCTCATTTATCTAGTGCAGGTGCACAGTGGGATATGGTCATGTAACTATGGATTGGTGTTTTGCCCTGAGCAGCTAGCGAGGTCCTGAGAGGGACCCATGGGAGATTAAGAAGAGACAAGGCACATAATAAAAGGAAAGCTGGGACTGGGTGGACTGTGGCCCTCGGATGGAGAAGCAGCAGCACCACGTTGGCCCCAGCATCTTTATTGATACCCAGTAGAAAGGGGAGAAGTGTGCAACAGTCTCTTAAGCGCAAGGGCTCGGTATTTTGCTGGGAACACCGAAAGCCACACATTTTCAGAGTTATCTGGGCTGCAGTTAACACGGAGAAACACCAAAACTGGCCACCTGCTAATACGCACCTGAGCTAGAGTTCGCCTTGTTTACGTGGTCTGAACCTGGCGTTCCGTGTTCCTGGAACTGCTTTGCTCTAGTCCCAAGGAATTTGTCAACTTCCGGCTGAGTGGAGACTCAGCCACCGCTCACAACTTAGCACAGGTCAACTAGCAGACACTGGTTATGGCATTATGTAAGAATGTAAATGAGAGCTGGCAGCTTGTACAAGAATTATACAATAATGGTCTAGGGTGCTCTTGCACTCTGCTCTCCTCCATGCTGCCTGCTGTTGTTGCTGGTGTCTTGTACACGATTCCTTTAACCTGGGAACCTCACCCATGAAAATCTCCCTTGTCCCCGCTCTGTACCCACTCTTGGCCAAGAACATTTGCTGCTGGATGTTAGGGGATCTCATGTTTTCTAAGCCCACAGAACCTTTGTCACTTCTATTCCGGAAGATTATGTCTCTGTCACCATCTGTCCTTGTCACAAACTTTCAAGATCTGAAGAATCCGAGATTTTACTCTGCTTGCAAAATGACAAGTCTGCTGGTAGTTCACTAGATGCTTATAGAAGACACACAATGTGGGCTAGAGATAAAGGACTGTATTACTCATAACATGTGAATGTAAGCTTGGTAGAAGAAAAACAGGCAAAATTTTACAGAGTTTATTTGAATAAAGAATGATTAATTAATTGGGCAGCAACAGGAAATGATTCAGGGACCTCCACTTTAGCAGTGTGGGCCGCAAGGTTTTATAGACTAAACATAGGGCTGACCAGATAGCTCAGCAGACTAAAGTGCCTGCTTAGGCAGAGTGCAATGGCCAGGATTTGATCCCTAGCATGCCAAGCTGACCCCACCACTGGGATATGCTGAGACTGCGACTAAGACTGGGTGCCTGTAATCCCAGAGCTTAGGAGGCTGAAAACAGGAGAATCACTATGAGTCTGATCTACATAGTAAGACCTTGTAGACCCTGTACTACGTACATAAAGAATAAATAAATAAAAATAAGAAAGAACTATGAAAAATATAGACCAAACATAGAAAAACAAAGTGCAGCAATTAAGTGCATCAAGTCATTTATTTTATTAGGGAACAGTGATGAAGCATTTGCTTTTAGTTGGATGTTTGGAGATGTTCCTGTTTGTTCAGCTAATCAGCTGGTTGGTTGGTTGTGGTGGGCTGAGACTTGTGGCATGCAGTTCTTTTTGTCTGTAAATTAGTTACAAGAAATGTTTCAAGTTAATGTCCCAGTTGCATACAAAAGAGTTGTGGTTACAGAAACAACTTTAGACTGATTGTTTCCTTGTTTTAACAAGCTTCATGTATGTACCAGTTCTTCTCCCTTTATAAATCCTGTAGAGTGGCCCAAAAGGATGCTGCACAGGGAGGGGGCTTGTGTCATAATTAGGGCTCCGCATTTGATAATCCAGATCTTACTGTTGACAGAAACAGCTGGGTCCGAGACAAAGGACTCTGGAGCTGATGGTTCAGCCAACGGCATGGGCTTCTGGACTAGGTCAGTTCCTCTTGCCCCATAGTTGCACAGAGTCAATGCAGGGTGACCAAGGTGTCATAGCCATAGAACTCCAAGTTTAGACAATCCAGATTTCTCATAGAGGCCTTTAAGAAGCTTTACTTCGGAAGGAGATACTTATACTACTGGAGAGTAAACAGCTTTTGCCTTCTGTTTTAGTGGCGGGCACGAAATCTTAGTGGGCTGTTTGCTATGCACATATCCTTGAAAGAGATTTAAGTTAAAACTCTTATCTTCTCACAAGACATGCAGAAAGCCAAGAGGCCCATGGAGAAATGTTCTCCAACACACAGCACAAGAAGCAGCATTTATGTGAATAAAAATAATCAGCATTTGTCCTGATCATTATGGACCAAAAAGTAGAATTTATATTCAGTATGTTTGCTTAAGAAAGGAAAGAATATGAGAAGTAAAGTATCCAGTACTTTGGCAAACTCAGCCAGCCAGAATCATTTTGTGAGAGTCTTTCATACCTTGAGCGGAAACAACAAGTGATGGTTATGTGTTCGTGCCTTCAGGTGACCGTCTATGGAGTTGGAAGTGTTGGTTTCTACTTCACTCTTCACAGTCAGCTGTATAGACCATAACTTCTGTGAATAACCAGAATGAACTGTAATCACATGTGGGTTTGTTTTTTATGTTTCTTTGTGTGTGAGTTGACAGAGATCCGTCTGAAGTCAGCAGTCAAGTATGGGGGAGCACAAGCTTGTGTTTATTGTAATTCTAACCTGAGGTTTTATGTGATATGCTGTTTTTTTTTTTTCTTTTGTTTTTGTTTTTTCCCTCAGAAGTCACTTTTCTAGTTTTATGGTTCCTTAGCTGGGAACCTAAGGGGACAGGAGCCAGACTAGGAAGGAGCGTAGTTGAGAGGGTCAGGCAGTCTGGTGGCAGCTTGTCCTGGCTTTCCTGGGTTGTGAATTTCTAGCACAGACTCAGTACTCGAGGCTGACAGCCCATCTCAGCTAAACGCTGAAGACTCCTGAGTCATGAGTCGTCCTTTACTGTGTTGTTGCCTGTCCTAGAAAAGCAGCCCTTAATTCCCCATAAGGCCAGGAAAGAGACACTGGGCAGCTCTGATGCAATGATACTGCCAGGAGACTGGTACCACCCAAACTTGTTTTTTGGGTAGGGAGGTTTAAGACCTTCCTAAGCCCCAGGTGTTTTTACTTTTCAAAGCCCTACCTTACATTATGTTATTAAAATACACTCATAGCTCACATTAAATTGAACTTATATAATTATTGAAGAGAATTGAGTTGTTATTTAAGAAAATATTTAAGAAAAGTTGCTTTGGTGGGGTACCAGGAATTAAACTCAGGACCTTGCGCTTGAGTTGTTATTTAAATATTAATGTTGGTTTAAAAATATTTTGATATATTGAACAAATATGTTTTTCCCCAGGTCTCAAGCTTCTTTTGCTCCCTTTTCTCCCTCCCACTCTTCCTTCCTCCCTCCCCTGCCCCCTCTTTCTGCTTTTCTTCCTATTTCCCTCCTGTCCGTCCTTTCTTTCTCGGGGTTCCACACTCGAGCATGTTAAGTAAGCATCCTTCACAGCCCTTAAACTTTTCTTGGGCCCCTGTTTTCAATATTACATTTTTCTTTTCAGGAAAAGGAAGAGTTTAGGTCTCTTCAGCCTCTGATATTTTGATAGAGTCTAACTTTATAAATTATTAGTAACATTTCCATGAAAGAAAATCTTCCTGCAGTGTACATATTTGTGTGTTTAAAATGTTTTTGTTATGAGAAATTTCAAGCATATACAAACAGAGAAGAGACTAGAGAAAAACACACCGCTCAGCGTTCTTTCCTTCTAGGAGCCGCTGTCTAGACCCCTTAAACAGATGACTTCAGTCTGGTAGCAGACGTAGCTCAGCCGGCGGGGGGAGGGAAGCTGGTGACCTTGGAGGTGTACTGCGGAAGATGGTCCCTGGGCTGAGCCTTGAAACGTGTTTGTGCTGAAAAGTGAGGAAGCTTAGGAGGACGAGTTTGGAGATCAGCCCAGAGGAGAAGGTTTGTGACAGTGTCCCTGGAGGAGTGAAGAGTAGGTGGTGGTGATGACAAATACCACCCGAGAGTCAGGGAGAGGCTGAGTGTGGGAAGCTGTTTGTGTCATCTTAGACAAGCTCAGGCTTCTTCTGTACATGTGACCACTTCTGGTGACTCTTACTGCCAAGTGCTGGGACGATTTGGTATCTGTGAGCACACTAGGGATTGAGGCTGCGTGGTGCTGGGTATGGAACCTGCGCCCTCCTGCACACTAGGCATGGCCTCGGCACAACCAAGGCTCCGTCTTCGCAAGCTTTCACATCCCTCTGCATGCCCACTCTGTGGCAACCAACGCTCCAGCACACAAGCCCTGCAGGGGACACACTCAGGCCACGTGCAGACCATGGAAGTGGCCATAGGTGTATTTATTATTGAGATGTGCAGGGTATTTTATGTATGGCATCATTTGCTTAAACTACTTTTTCATTAATATTTTGATAGATTCTAATTTTATAAATTATTAGGAACATTTCTGTGAAAGAATATCTTCCTGCAGTGTATATATTTGTGTGTTTAAAATGTTTTTGTTATGAGAAATTTCAAGCATATACAGAGAAGAGAATAGAGATGTATATTTGTTTGTTTGCAGTGTTGGGGATTGAACTCAAGGTCTTGTACATGCTAGGTATGTGCTTACCACTGAACTACCTGCCCAGTTCCAGCCCCATATTTTATTTATTTTTTATATTTATTTATTTAACATTAAAAAATAACTTTATTGAGAAACAAATAGCAATGAGACAGTTTCAACACCAATTACTAGCCCAGTTTCAGTAATTAATACATTGCAAATTATTGTCTTAGTGGTTATTCATTGTACAAGATACAGACATGATTAGAAGAAATCTCTCTATTCATTGAATTAAGAAAATGCAGCTATATATCTATCCTATTTTGAATATACA
>NDGM011177194.1:0-18955 GCA_002564305.1 Octomys mimax | reverse complement strand
GCCTTGCCAAGCTTGTTTCAAGTAGGTGCTTTAGACCACTGAGCCATCTCGCCAGCCCCAAATTTTTTGTTTTATATTGGATATAGCGGTATTTTTTCTCAAAAATTATCCACTTAATCTAGATTTTCTAGAAGGTACATATGTGAATATATCTAATTTGTTCTTATTTCTTTTGTTATATTGATATTCTATTATGACTTGTTTTATTAACACGTTTGCAAAATTTTATTGACACAGTTGTAAAAATGATTTAGTTTTATTGTGCAATTTTTATTTTACACCCATATTTTTCTCAGTTTTCCTTCACTAATATTGTCTTATTCATTTTTTTAAAGTATTCGGTACATTAATTACTCCTAACAGTTGTGTTTGTGCTGTCTCATTAATTTCTCTTTTTCATATCTGTTATGGTCTGTTTTGCGCAGTCTTTTGATTTACTGAAAGTATTTTTCTTTTCCATGTATTTGGTACATAGTCCCACTCTGCAGCCTGGATTTGTAGTGATCCTTCTGCTTTCAACCACCCCCGCGCTGCGATTACAGGTATGTGCCACCACACCTGGACACCATTGCTAGTTCAGAGCACCCTGGGGTGGGGCTGGCATGGCATATCAGATGGGGTATTGAACACTGGTCCCTGCGCTGGCCAAAGCAGGTGCTTCATCTGCCGAGCTATCTTGCCAGCCCTACTTTGAGTTTTTCATTTTTTTTTTTTTGAGTTGGTAATTCTTACCATGTACTTTCTGTAACTTTTATTGTCAGCATAAAGTGTTACATTTTCCCTGTCCATATTTTTAAATGGATTATATTGATATGAAGAGTTATACTAACATAGTTTACATGTTTTACAGTTAGGATTTGTATTTGTTTTCTTTTATTCAGAAATTTCCCAATAGAGAGCATTCAGAGTCCCTAGTGAAAAATCATTTCTGGTTTTTCAGTAATTTCTAGTCATCTAAAACTTTCATCTGACAGTAACTTTTCCATGGATTATAGCTGAATAAAGCTACCTACTTTAAAAATTAATATTTGCCAATTGTTTTGTGAAGTCCTCTGGGTCCTGGGTGTATTTTTTCTTGCAAAGTATCATATGGAGCGTTGTCCAAAAACCTATCTCAAGAATTCAGTTACCCAAGTGCAACGGCTCCCCCCCACAATGCAGAGCTTGTGCCACTGAGGCAGGAATATTGCACTTGATGCTGTGATCAGCCTGAACTGAAACTCTCTCCCTCAAAAAACAAACAAAAAGAATTACGTTTATTACTTTTATATACTTATTTTCTGATCTACTCAGTCTATATTTAACCATGACTAATATGTTAAATTCTACTGCAACAATGTTTTATTTTTTCTTGCATCTCTTATAGATCTGTTCAAGAAGATTATGATGTTGTTTATATCGATATTGTGGATATTGATATTAATAGTTGTTAGAACTCACTGTGAACTAGTGGTGTCAGAATCTTGCATTGCGTTTTTTGACATACATAGCTTATTTTTGGCCCTGAATTCCTTGCTGATATTTGAATGTAACCTATAATTTATGTTTAAGTCTTTTCCCAGTATAGCATTATACTTTGATTTTAGATTTCATGAGTCCATTTATTTTAGAAAGTCTTCTCATATACAGAAGAGTTGAATTTTGTCAGTGAGCCAATTTGCAAATCTTCTAAATGAGTTCAGTCCATTTACATTTATATATATGACTGATGTATTTTGTTTCAACTAGTATTGCATTTTGTTACCTCCACTGTAAGATAACTTTTAAATACATTGCATTTCCTTCTTTACTTGATCCATTATTTTCATTTAACTCCTTTTCATTCCTTTGGATGTGTACATTGATTTTCAATTTTACTTTTAGGTAGTAGTATTTTACGTTCTTTTATATTGCTTTGTTTTTTCACACTGGTCTTCTAATTGAATGTACTGTAGATTTTCTTTGCCTCATACTGTGTGAATATTTCTTTTTGATATTTATACTTTTGTGCTCCTCATTTTTTCACTTGTATCTGTTTTCAGACAACGTTTTAATGCTGTTCATTAAGTTTTAAGTGACTGTTTTTCTTTTGGAGTTCTGCAATTGAGTCTTCATTTTTTATATGATGTGGTGTTTTCTTTCAAGTTTTTCTTCTTGAGTTTCATTAATGCTTGCTTTTAAATCATATATATATGTATATATATATATATATATATATAATTTTTGTTCTATTGTTTAAATTTCTTAATCAAGAGGTCTCTAGCCAAGATTCCTCTCTTATTTGAAAATTATTTATAAATACATTTTACTGATGTTGGATCCCTGTAATACAGTTGTCTTCTGTCTTTGGATTTGTGTTTGGTGAAAAGACTTTTAATTTAAAATATTTTTTAACTTTTAGTATTCTGGATTTTTCTTCTTTCTGAAGCATTCTGTGGATGCTGTTTTCACTTTGTTTCCTGACACCGCACTCCAGGGAATAGTAGTGACAGTCATGTGCAGACAGGGAAAGTTTGTCTGGGGTCCAACTAGATTTCTTAGCTCAAGACTGCCCTCTTCCATTGGTACAGGAAAGTGCAGTTTCTTTAATTTGTTGTATTTAACTTGAGTGAATTTGAATAATGCTTCCCAATATGTCTGCACATTAATCCCTGGAATCTGTATTACATTACATGACAAGAGTGACTTTGGGTTAAATTAATAATCTTGAGATGGCAGGATTATCCTGAACTGTGAGTGATACCAATGTAATTATAGCAATCTTTACAAAGGACAACTGGGAGAATCAGAAAGTAACACCCTGAGGGACAAAAAGTTTGAGAGATGCACTTGGAATGTGTAAGAAGGGACCACACTTCCAGGACATAGGAAGCATTGGAGGCAGGACTCTTCTCCAAGAACTTCAAAGAGAACTTACCGGCTCACACCTTCACTTTATCCTACTGAAAATGATTGCACACTTCCATTCTAAAGAACTGCAAGAGAAAAGATTTGAGGTTGTTAATACAAGAGAGAGTGACTTAGTACAGTTCCATAATATTGCAATCTAAAATAAGATCAATTGATAATGTGTTTGTACTTCAATATAGTCAGTAATTTTTTTCCTGTTCTCTTTGTCATCTAATTTCCAACAGATGAACTCCTTTTCCTACAGAACTGGTGGCTTCAGAGAATGGAATCCCCAAACTTCGAAGTTTCTTCCTTTTAATTCTTCAGTAGTTTCATTGTGATCTATTGAATACCATAATTACTCATAATGCACAACTTTAAATGTGAGATCTATTTTGCCAAAGTGACTGTGCTTGCACTCTGCTTCATCCATGTGAGAGATGATAAACGAGAAGGTAAGGCAATATCTACTGACTCCTGAGTAAGAATGATGTACTGTCTTCAAAATGTACTATTTTGAAATGAGGATTCACATAGGTGTGTGCTTGTTATTTTCCTACTGATAATTTTTATCATTGCACATGACATTCTGAAACCTCCATCAATATTATAGAAATCCCATTTACTTTCTGCTTCATCTTTAGTGATATTTTCAAGCAGCATGCCTTCTTCCTTTTCATTATTCATGATTTCTGTGGCACATTCTGACTTTATTTTTTACATTGTGAAGTGATAATCACTTACCTTTTACTTTTAAATCACTTTACTTTTCTTAGCATTACTCTAAAATATAGAGTCCAGAAAATTATACATTAACATACTTATGATTTTTTAACCTTAATATCAAATCAGTTTGTGAATTGGAATTATATTTCACATTAAAACCTGGCTTTGAAAAAGAATATTGTAGTTAGGGATGGTGGGGTGGTGAGCAAAGAGAAAGAGTCTTTCTAAGACTTGAGATCCAGATGGTAGAACATAGCAAGGTGAGAAAGAGGAGGACGGACATGGGTCTCCCGGACACAGGAAGTACTTCAAGTAGGAATTGAAACTCACAAGGAGAGCAGAGAAAAAGACTCCAACTAAAAAGGTCCCAAAAATCTTTAGCCCTGAGCCCTGACTCACTATAAATAGAGGCATATTGAACCTTCAGGTCAACAGAGTCTACTGGTGACCTTCACATAGGCCTCCACAGAGAAACACACCAGTGGAATAGAACAGTGAGCTCAGTGGACTTCAGTGTCTCCTGAGTTATTAGGGTTCCAACTTCTCCCTTGAAAGGTAATTGATTGTTAACCATCTTGGAGGAGGGGGAAAACTGAGCTGAGATCTCAGAACAAGTACAGGGGTGTCCACCAAAGGGGCTTTCAGTGCCCAAGTTAAACTGGTAAGCTCAAACCAGCAGGAGGTCAGGGACTTGAGTTAAAGCTACAGGGAGCAGAGCTGAAGCTGGACAGAAGCACACAGAGTGCAGACTGAACAAACTGGGTTTCAGACTCACAGCCAGAAACCACCCTGAACCTCAGTGAAATTAAAGGTGCAGGCTTGCTGGGATTATCCACTTTCCTATCAAAAACCTATGGCATCATTGCTGGGATTAATAACTTCGGATCTGGACTATGTCTATCCATATTGTATACCAGTGACAAAAGAGGCACACCTTGAAGTAAACTTCTTTAATTTTTATTTTTTCATTCTTGTTTTGGTTTTGTTTCATTTTTCTTGGTTGTTTGTTCTTATTTTTAAATGAGTGTGAAATAGTTGCTATTTATTTTGTTGTTGTTTGTTCTGTTTCTATTTTTATTTCTTCTTCATTTCTTTCCAGAGTGACTTCTTCAATTTCCTGAAGTGTGTGTGACCTTTCTTTTAATTCCAGCCTTGCTCTTAATCTCTTCCTCTTTTCTTTCTCTACTTTTTCCCTCTACACCCTTTTAGGTTTTTTCCCATGAGGGTAAAACCACCATATTAGTGGCTTATTTCCTGTATGCAATTTTGGGGTTCATTTTGGATTATGTGTATAGCCATAAATCTTACTCATATGGTTAAATTATTAGTTACCTCATTTGGTCATTTGCTACAGTGTGTTGAGTGCTATTGTTATTCATGATTGTTATACTTTGCTCAAGGTGTCAAAATTGTTCTAATCCATTTTCTTACAGCTATACCAAGACTGACCTTGCCAAAGGAACATAAACAATTCTATTGGCCAGTGCCATAGGACCAGGGACTGGGCAAAGTAGGCAGGGATTTCTCATCCACAATAAATTGAAGAGGCAGGATTTTGTAACAGACTGAGATACTCAAAATAATCTGAAATTCACTCAACTCAGCTTTCTGAAATGGTGACAGTGGTAGTAACAATGTGTATAAATAAGGCTCTAGAAAAAATAAAATCAGAAATAATTTCTCAGATAATTACAGAGATGGTGACCTTAATGAAAGACTTAGTGAGTGTAGAGGAGATCCAAATAAAAAAAAGAGGAGCTTGGGGAAATGACAGAAATCATTAATATCCAATGTAGGAAAGAAACAGTATGCAGGGAAGAGACTGAAATAGGTATCAGGAGAATAAAAATTTCGTTAAAAGTTTATGAAGCAGAAGAAGCCAAAGCAAAGACAGAAATGTAGATATGGAAGACAGGATTGTTATAATTAAACAGAAAAAAAGGTATTGTAAAATGGCTGCTAGATGATTGAAATAAAAATAATAACATAAGACTGATTTAAGTCAAAGAAATGTTTATGGCAGAACACATCCTAAAACAGGGACAAATTTGACATACAAATAAGTGAGACATATAGAACTCAAATGAGCCATGATAAAAAAAATCCACACCAACACATATGATAGTTAACACTCCAGAATTCAACACAAGTAATGAATGTTAAAAGATGTTAAAGGCTGAAAGATGATGTAAAGTAAAATAATGTAAGTGGTATGTGTCAACGAAAAAAGAGTCAACACAAGTAACATAAAAAACTATTTTCATAAGTAGCAGCAGAGAGCTGCTTTCTCAAGCTTTTCCAACCTTGAGAAAAGAATCTGATATATGTTAAGTGAGGCCTATAGAATCCAAATAAAGTAACCAAAATAAATCTACACCCAGACATATAATAGTCAAGATCCCCAAAATTCAGCAAAGAGAGCAGAATTTTAAGTTACTGGAAAACAGAAACAGAAGAACTATCAAGGGGAAGTCCATTATACTCACAGTGAACTTCTCAGCACAAACCCTCAAGTCAAGAAGACCTTGAAGTGAAATATTGTAAGTCCTGAAAGTAAACAGCTTCCAACACAGATTGATTTACCTGAGAAATTATAGTTCAAAATTAATGGACAAGTAACATACTTCATGTCAAAGAACAGCTGAAGAAATTCATGACCAACAAACCCACATTACAAAGATTGCTAGAAGATATTCTAGACAGATAAAAATGACCACAGTTCCAAGGACAACAAGAGACACTTCCAAGAAGTGCAAGTAATTAAACAGGGGAAGAATAAAGAAGCAACAACAGAAAAAATAACATGAAAAAGATCAGCCAATACTTTTCAATTCTAACATCAAGGTGAATGACCTCAATTCACCAATCAACATAAACACACTCAAGGGTCAGCCAGATAGCTCAGCAGATGCAGGGACCCTCCCCCAGGACGCACTGAGATGGCAATTGAGACTGGGTGTGGTGGTGTGTGCCTGTAATCCCAGCACTTGGGAGTCTGAAAACAAGAGGATTACTACAAGTCAGATCTGTGCAGTGATACTACATAGAATCTGTACTAAATACATAAAAATATGTATTTTTAAATAAAAAAATATTTATTTTATAATCGATTAAAATAATTTACTAATAATTGCTAATAATGTAATTTCTAATAAATAAAATATATTAAATAAAATTGAAATAAACACACTGGTGGAGTGGATTAGGAAACAAAAACCAGGAGACAATGAGATAGCTCAGCGAACTAAAGCGCCTGCTTGCGCAAACTTGGGCAAGCACATGGACTGCATTTCTATCCCCAGCACCACATGCCAAGCCAGCCCCTCCCCCAGTGCATGGTGGGACAGCCCTGTAACCCCAATGCTGGGGAGGCTGAAACCTGGAGGACCACCATGAGTCTGAGCTACATCGTGAGACCTTGAAACAACAAAATACACAAAACATAAAAAATAGAGAAACAAATTCCAAAATATGCTATATACAAGAAACATATTTAACTCAAAAAGAAACTCATAGACTGAAAGTCAGAGAATAGAAAAGAAGCGGCTGGGGAGTTAGCTCAGCAGTATAAGTGAGTGCCTGGCAAATTTAAGGTACCAAGTTCAATCCCTGACACCCCAGCAAAAAAGAAAACATACTCTGTGACAAGAACCCAGGCAAAAGAATGAGAAGCTATTCTGTTTGCAGACAAAGTGAACTTCAAATCAAGAATGATCAAAAGAGATAAAGTCACTATATACTATATACTTTTTATGGGAAAAGTTCAAGAATAAAAGATAGGAATTGTAAGTATATATGGAGCGAATACAGGAGCAGTCAACTATATAAGACAAGTATTAATAGCCAAGAAAAAATAAATACATAAGAACACATTTGTAACTGGGGAACTTAACATTCTGTTGTAATAAAGGATAGACCAACTAGACAAAAAAATCAACAAATGAATAACAGAAGTCAACCAAACTTGTGAATAAATACAACTAGTAGATATTTGTTGCACTCAACAACATCTGAATACACATTCTTCTCAGTTGTACATGGCACATACTCTAAAATATACCATCTACTAGTCCATAAAACATGCTTAAGTACATGCAAAGAAACTGAATATATCCCATGCATATTATGAGTGTAATGCAATGAAATTGTAAACCCATAGCAAAAAAAAAAGACAAGAATTTCAAGAGCACATTAGAATTCAGTAACACCATATTGAACAACCAATGGGTCACAGATCAAACTAAAGAGGTAGTTAGACAGTGCCTACACAATTAAACAATAATTCCAATAGGACATGTCAGAATTTATGTAAAACAACAAAGCAATCCTAAGAGGTAAATTTATATCAGTGAATTTCTATAGCAGAAAAACTGTGTTCTAACAAACAACCTAATGCTGAATCTTAAGCTTCTAGCTGTAAAAGTGTTGATCATCAATATCTACTGCAAGAATATATTCCAATAAGATGAAAAATACAGCATGAGTGAACAGTTTCTGAGACACATGTGAGTCATGATGATATAAAAACTCTAACCCAATATCAATAAAATTGAAGGTATAATTAAAAGCCTACAAAAAAAACCACAGGCCATAACATATTCACTGGTGAATTCTATAATAAGTTTAAATAGATTTAAAACTCCTAAGTCTTTAAAGAAAAATACAAAAAGTGCTTAAATTCATCCTTGGAATCATAATATACATGGGATATATTCAATTTCTTTGCATGTAATTAAGCATGTTCTATGGACAAGTAGCATTATGCCACTAACAAAGCCAGACAAGGTTCTAAACAGAAAAAGAGAACTAGAAATCAACCTCCCTAATAAGCATAGATGAAAAAACTTCAGTAAGACCCTGAGACATGAAATGCAGCAGTCACCAAGAAGATTATATGTGATGCTTAGTATGCTTCATTTCAGTGATGCAAGGATGGTTAAGTGTATGCAAATCAATAAATGTAATAGACTATAGCAACTGAGCCAAAAAAAAAACCCTACATGACCATATCAATAGATTTATAAAACCATTTGAGAAATTTTAACAACCATGCATTATTAAATTTCTGAAAAAAATTTGAATAGATGGCCTTTAATTGAATCTGACAAAAAAAAAAAAAACTGTCTATGACAAACCAACAGCCAATATTGCCCAAAGCAGCAGCCCATATCATAAGTGGAAAAAATGCTGAAAGCTTTCATTCTAATACCAGGAGCAAGCCAAAGAGGTCTGCTGTTGTCATTGTTGTTTGGTATAGTTCTGGAACCATTAGCTTGAGCAATTACAAGAGAAAGAAATGAAAGAATACGAATAGGCAAGGAAGAAGTTAAATTTTCATTATTTGCTGTTGACATGATACTCTGCATAGAAGACACCAAAAACTCCATCAAGAGACTTTTAGATTTAATGACCAAATTTAATAACTGAATTCAGCTAGATATAAAATCTACATTCAAAAATCAATAATATTCCTGTGCACCAATAACACACCCTCTAAGAGAAATAAGGAAAGCAACTCCTTTTATAATAGCATCCCCAAAATGAAATTGGAGCAGTTGATCAACTGTGTCAACTTGAGAAGCTAAGAGCTTAACTAAATTGGCTCAGCAGTTCCCCACCCTAGAGTGTGCAGGCCCCACCTTGAGTGACTCATCACTTAAAGGAAGATGAGGAAGGATGGGGGGGAGGTCCCATTCTTGCTCAGAGGTGCTCCAGTCTTCACCGCCAGCTTGGACATCCTCTCCTGGCTTCTAGTGCAGATTCTTGGCTTCTGCCTTGGATCCTTCAGCCTTCTGGTACAGACTCATCCACCTCCTGATACAGACTTACATGGAACACCGCAGTGAGCTCCAGACCTTGACTGAATCCTTAAGTCTCCAGTGTGTAGACGTCCTCTGCATGCTTCCTCATCTGACTCAGTGGCTGACCTGAGCGTCATAACCCAGTCTTGTAATTGCTCATACGTTTGTACATCTTGTGTTATAGCTGTATCTCTAGTAAAACCCTAACTGATAGAGAAATACTTAGGAATCAATCTAACAAAGGAAGGAAAACATCTATGTAGTGAAAATTTCAGTACTCTAAAAACAGGGATCAAAGAGGATTTTCAAAAAATGGAAAGACACTCCTTCCTCATGGATATAGGAAGAGTGAACATTGTGAAAATGGCCATATTCCCAAAGTTGTTATACAGACTTAATGCAATCCAAATCAAAATTTCAACAGGTATCTGACAGAACTAGAGAAAATATTCCTAAAATTCATTTGAAACTACAAGAGACTTAGAGTATCAAAAGCAATTTTGGGCAACAAAGGCAAAGCAGGAGATACTACAATCCCTATTTGATCAACCTCACATGTTTGAAGATAACAATATGCAATATAATAGCTATTGTTAATTTCCTATCATTTTATTTTGAAATTCCATATCGTTTTTATTGTTTTTTATTATTTTAATTTAGCAAATAAAATAATAAATTATACTACAAAGCTCTTGTGATTAAAGTAGTATAGTAAATACAGACCTGAGTGAGGATCAGTGGAACAGATATAGAAACAACTAAAGATGTACTATTTAACAAAAGAAACAAAAAAACTTCTCTGGAAGAAATGTAGCCTCTTTAATAAATGGTCCAGGAGGACTGGCCTTCCACATACCTTAAATGAAAATTAAAAGGAATCAAACATATAAATACAAAAAGAGAAACTCTAAATGTGCTGGAAAATAGAATAGGTAGAACTCATGAAGATAGTGGCATAGGCAAAGACTTCATGAACAAGTCTTAATAACATAAAAACTAACACAAAGAACCAACAACTGGGATCTCATCTTATTAAAAATCTTTTGTAGGGCCTGAGTTCAACCCCCGGTTCTGAAAAAAAAAAAAAAATCTTTTTCACAGCAAGAGAAACCATCAATAGTGAGCTGTTCCTCAAAGGACTATATACATAAAGAACTAAAATAAATAAGTAAATAAGTAAACAAATAAATAAATAAATATAAAGTAAGGCCAGCCTGATAGCTCAGCAGGCTAAAGCTCCTGTTTAGGCAGAGCACAGCACCTGCAGGGCATGCTGAGAAGGTGATTGAGACTGGTCGTGATGGTTCACACCTGTAATCCCAACACTTGGAACACTGAAAACAGGAGAATCACTATGAGTCCCATCTACATAGTGAGACCTGTAGACCCTGTCCTAAATACAGAAAAAAATCAAACCTCTAAAATTTAATCCAAAAATGGACATCTGAAATATATAGTTGCTTCTCAGATGCAGATACAAAAATAGCAAATAAATATATGAAAAATGTTCAAGATCACTGGCCATTCAAAAAATGCAAATTAAAACAATGCTGAGATTTTATCTAATCCCAGAAAGAATGTATATAATCAAGAAAATCAACCAATAGCAAAATCTTTTGGTTTTGTGAGGGAAAAGGAACACTTCTTCACTGTTGGTTGGGGTGTAGACTAGTGCAACAACTGTGGAACAGTGTGGAAAGTCCCCACAAACCTAAAGCTAGAAGTCCATTCAACCTGGCTATTGCCCTTTTTGGTATTTTCCCAAAAGAATTGAGTGTATCATATAACAGCCAAATGTGTCCACTCATGTTTTGTCTGGTACCAGGTATTGAATTCAAGACCTTGTGCTTGCCAGCAGGTGCTTATGGCAGTGAGTTATCGCCCTGGCTTCTATAGTCATATTTATAGCAGCACATTTTGTAATAACTAAATCTTGGAAATAGCTCAACTGATGAATGGATAAAGAAAGTGAGTTTTTTATACATGAAATGGAACACTACCACTCCACAATGAAGCATAAACTTAGGACATCTCTAGGAAAGTGGATGCACCTTGAGACCATTTTCTTAAGAGAAATAATATGGAAATGTCTATATAAATAGCACATGGTTTCTCTAATGTGCGAAACTAAAAGTAATGAACAAAATATAAAATATATATTGAGAAATAGTAAGAAAATGTTTGAATGAGGAAAATAAGGGTAGTGGGGGAAGAAGAGATAGGAAAAAAGAATAAAAGGAAAAAATGAAAAGATGAAGCTTTTGTAAATAGAGTGGAATGGAAAGGAGGGAAAGTGGAATGGAAAAGGAAAAGAGCAAGGTGTGGCATTTACAGTCCTCCCTTGTTTTGCTGCTCAACTTTCGCAGGCTGTTTCACAGGCTTTCAAAAAATATTAATCTAAATTATTTATCACGGTTTTTTTTTTTGCTATATCACAGGATTTTTGCAGTACTGTAGAGTATACTTATGTTGTTAAAGTTACATAGGTTTACAAGTTTAGAAAATGGTTAAAAATATTTGAAGTATTTCTGAAAGTGTGAGCAAGGTTTATAAAGAAGGGTTTATAGAGCCTTAAAATATACGTGAGTACTAAAATATATACAGTGTCGCTACTTCGTGATTGTCACTTATCACAGGGGTGTCCGGAGTGTAACTTTCGCGATAAGGGAGGGACCCCAGTACGGGTCTAAATTCCCTATGAAGAACGTTGTCCATGTGTACATCTAAATGGTACCAGAACAATGAAATACAAAGGAACATTGTTCTTAAGATCTAAGTCAGATGGAAACTCGTGCTTCTCTTTAAATTAAGTTACATTTTAGGACATTAATACCCTTTACAATTATCTTTGCTGACTGAATTCTTTGTTTTCTTTACTACCACACTCTCATCTTTTTTTCGGATACTAAGTACTGTTTGTTCGTATGCTATGTATTATTTGTACTGTATTGTTTACAATAACTCATTTTTGACTCCCCAAAACGTTCTCTTTTCTTTTCTTTCTAATGTTTAGTCGCACGTGTTTGCCATCCGTAGTGACCATCCTCCTCTCAGGAGGTTGGAGCGTTGATGTGCCACATCTCAATCCCTTTTTCAACCCCTCTCTTCCCCTCAGTCCCACCTCTCTCTAGCTCCTGGTTTCCCTTCCCATTTACAAAAGACCCTCCTACTCTTTCTCTCTCTCCTATCGTCTATCACTTCTTTTTACTTTTCTGCACATTTGGGATTTCTCGTATAAAATATCCCACACGATATTTAAACTTATGTGTCTGGTTCCTCACAGTTAATATTAAGGTGAGCCAGCCATTCCTTTTAGATATTTCCCGAAAGAGTTATAGTCCTATTACAGCGACTCTTGCATTCTCGTGTTCAGAGCAGCACAATTCATAACTAAATATTAGAAGTCACCTATATGCCCCATCAAGAGATCAATGGATAAGAAAATGTGGCATTTATACACAATCATTCATTTTTATGACAATCTGTTTACCCCGACCACAGAGATGAGGAAACAGAGGCATGAGACTATTGATGACCATAAACAGAGCAACAGAGTTCATGCCTTTAAATAAACTTTGCTTTTCTGACTACAAATTGCATAATCACGTAATCTGTTCAGTCTCTCACCTTGTAGCCACCCCTATCCCCACAGAATGTTCCCTCGTAAAATGCTTTTGCATGCTGTTACAATCTGTAAGTTAAGAAAACATTTGACATGGGACTCCCTAGCCGCCTTTCCTTCTAAATTGGACCAGAGCTAATTATTCAAACATTCCCACAGCACACCTGCTGGCGTTCATCCGAGGGAGGATTGCAGGGCTTCTACAAAGTGCTTCCCTTTCTCATTTCCTCAGCTACACCTCAAAGCAGTCCCCTAAGAAGCAGTATATATAGGTTTAAAGTGGTAAGTCCACAGGTATTGAGGTCATTTTTACTATATCTGAGCAATGTAATTCATAAAGAACTCAAGTGTGAATTTTAGGTGGAAAAAATATGTTTAATGAATTCTGAGTATTATTTTATTGAACCAAAGAAATCAGTTTCATACCATTTTTAGATTTAAGTATACTCAAATCATTTGTTTTGTTGTATATTCCAGTAAGAGGAAAACTAGACATGGGAAAGACTGATATTTTCCTATTAATATAGAAGCAGGAATTCTTTCTATAGACCGATTAAAACCAGTCTAGGCTGATCTTGAGCACTTGATATAACCCAGGCTAGTGTCAAACTTTTGGTGATCCTCTTGCTTCTGAGTTCTGAGATTACAGGAGTATACCTCAGATTTTCTTCAGATACATTGATTTAAAGAAAATAACATTTTTTGAACAATATATTTTTCCCAATATAGTTTATTTTTTGGAGTTAGTTTTTTGGAGATATTCTGTTCATTTTGCATTTGGTTCTCCTTTTATTTACTGTTATCCTATATCATATGGTTAGATGTTTTTATGTTTGAGATTCCCAGTTATTTGTAGTAAAACACACAGCATATGGGAAGCTGTCAGGAAGGATTTTCTTGAATATTACCCACCTGAGTGGAGTTCATAATTTTTCTTGTAAGAAACAGAAGGTGCACCAACTCACTATTGTTGGATCATTCCAGAGACCACATAGCATAGCAGGAGACGCTGCCCTGACCCGAGAGCTACCACCAAAAGACCTGATCATTTAACTTCCCACACCATCATTCATTCAGATTATCAATCTTAAAGCTAATATTATCCATGTAAAAACTATCAGCTCACCTTTAAAAATTTTGTCTCCACCTATTCAGGTGAATTTTTCTTCAAAACAACATGACTCCACTATTAAAAGACACAGCATTTAACATAGAAGATTATTCCAGTATTTTTGTGTGTACTTCTTGTATTTAATCCATAAGAGTAGGTTTGAAATATGTTACAGATATTTCCCTGTGGTGGGTCAGGGAAGAGAAGAGGCTGGATGCCCGTGGGAATGTCCCTGAGGCTGCACATGAGACACATTGTTGGGAGAGGAGGGTAAAAACCTTGGGATTCTCACATCATTTAGAGACACTGTAGGTTGGAGATGCAAAATAAGAATGCTCTTCCTTGAATTGCCTACTGTGTAGCTTCCCTGGACAAAGATGGAAATTGAATTTTTGCTAAATGATGTGTATTAAATGACCTCAATTTTAAAAATATTTGCAAGTTGGTTAAAAGAGTTGCACTGCTTTTGCACTTGTCAAAGCTGACTAAAGTAGAATCACTGCAACCTGACTTCTGACAGGTGGAAGGACTTGTGAAAATGGACTACCATGAAAACCAGAAAGTTAACTGCAGACAGAACCATAAATAGGTCATAAGGACAGCGGAAGAATGAAGGCAACATTTATTGGAAAACAGTAAAATCCAACATTTTATCCTCACATTTAACATTTCAATCTCAGAAAAATAAATCATTACCTATTGAAGGTTACAAACAGATAAATGGTGATCATGATAGCAAATCTGATAGAGCCCTAGTTTAATAAGACAATTACTATTCAAGACAATCAAGGTTAAAAACAAAGACATCTTGGATAGGAACCACCTCAAATTGCTTGAGGAATTTTCTGAGAGTGTTAATTTGGGAACCATTTGTACAAAACATAAAGAACTGATTAAATGAGTCATGTGCCCCCACACAGTTTTTCCCTATTGCCATGAAATGTAATATTTTTTACAGCTTTCTGTTGAAGTGAATATAAAAAAGTATTTACCGCAAGGGAGTGTTTCAGTAGAAAAGGACTGAGGAAACATACAACCTTCTTAGCATACATTTTAGTGCTTGACTTTTTTTTTATCATTATATTCTTTTTTAAAGACGTATATGCTATGCTTTTAAAAAATGATAATACATTTGCTCACACATCTGTTCCATAGAACTTTCTCTTAATGAAGTGTTCATGACTGTCTAACTGGGTTAAATGTCCCAGATTTCACATATTGCCATTCATCAATTATTTCTTGTACTGGGCCAACTTTCTTGAAAAAATAAATACAGTAGGTTGATCTTGTTGTATATCATATATATTTATTCATAAGCAATATATTTATAAATAAATGCATGTGTATATATGTGTGTATATATTTCTATATACATATATGTGCATATATATACATACATGTGGATATATATATATATATATATATATATATAATATTGTTTTGCAAGCTTTAAGTGATAATAGGGCCTTCCAGATAGCTCAGAGGACTAAAGCACCTGCTTAGGTAGAGCACAGAAGCCGGGTTTTGATCCCTAGCATGCCATGCCAGCTGAGTCAGCAATCAAGACTGGGCATGGTGGCACACACCTATAATCCCAGCACTTGGGAGGCTGAAACCAGGAGGATCGCTATGAGTCTGATCTACGTAGTGAGACTGTGTAGACCCTGTACTAAACACATTTTAAAAAGTGATAATAAATTTATTCATTAGAAAAAGTAACTAGGGATGATTTCTCTTATGCTCTCAGATATAACCATCTATTTTTAATCTTTTCTCATGCACTGTTTCATGCTTCAAATTAAGAACTACAATCACCAGCATTATTATATTTCCAGGTAGTGTTTTTATAACAAGTTTTAAAGTGTTGAATAATATATAGTATTATTCTAGTATATCATTTACTAAAGATAGTTAAAATCATGATATGAATCATTTGATACATCTTAGTCATTGTTCAAAATATTGTAAAATTATTTCTTGCATTAATAGTATCAGTAAATATGATAATGTTGAGAACAATATATGCTAATAACCTTATTAATTCATTAAGAATGTTCATTAGAATGGATAACTGAAAATTTCAATATTTGATAAGCTTCTAATGATTTTCTTGGTGATGATATGTCTTTAGATATGTTTCTTTAGAAAAAAAGAGAACAAATACACGATAATGTTCTGTAATTTACTCCTAGCCTCCCCATCAGCATTTATTAAAGGTAGAGTCTTGCATTTATTACCTAAAAGAGTTTTAGGCTAATTCAGAAGCTTTTGTTTTCTAAAAGAGAAAAAGACAGTAGTGCAACATAATGTTCATTTTAGTTTTATAATTTTACCTTATCTTATCTCAAGGCTTCAAGCTTTTGCATCACTGTTTATGTGAGATAAAAAGCCATCCTTCCCTTGGATGCAGAGGAGGGACAACAGTTTGTCTGTACAAATAAGTATGTATTATCTTTCCTTAGAAAGCATTGAGGCCCGTGTTAACCAGGACTCTCTAAAGAAACAGAAACAGAGATAAATGGATGACAGACACACAGACAGACAGACACACAGACAGACACACAGACAGACAGACACATAGACAGAGATAGAATTCTTCCATGTATAGTACAGATATTGTGTAATTTAGAGAAACCAAAAAAGTGACAGAGAAATTTTAAGGGAGAGTTGTACCACATTGGTGGGAACTGGAAAAGCCAAGGTCTGGATGGCTGCCTATTAATTCAAGTAAGATTAGCTATGTCAGCCTTGAGTGCAAAATCCATAGAAAGTATTCAAGCATTTTTAGGTTGCAATATTAAGGCAAGGTACTTTTTAATTTTTCAGGAAGCCTCATTTTTGTTTTTATAAGGTTATTTCTGTTAGTATGTTTGCAGCACATAATGATTCCATTCTTTGAGGGGAGACAGGGCATGTGTATAGATTATCTTAATTCTCTTTTCAATCACTTCTCTCCCCTTTAAGCAGGTTGAATTTCCTTATTTTTTTCTAAATTTTTCATTTTTTTGAAATTTTTCATTTTTAATGCATTTTGTGCAGGCTCTGACTATGCAGCTTGGACTTGTGGTGATCCTCCTGTCTTCAGCCTCCCCAGCCCTGGGATTACTGACATGCACCATCACTCCTGGACTCTGTCACTGGCTTAGTGTGCCCAGGGACAGGGCCAATGAAGCATGTGCTACTGGAGATTGAACCCCACTCCATATTTCCTTATTTTGTTTCATCTTTTATTTTCCATTTTTCCACTACTTGCAAGAATCCTACTCACAATATTGAAGATAAACTGCTTAGCTTAAATTCATACAATTATCAATATTAATCAAATTGCTTCATAACTTTAAACAAAATTGTATTCCTTTTATTTCTTAAGTTTATTAGGACATGCTTGAAGTTAGTGAATATATTCATCATAGTGATTGGCACATGCACATAATAAACCTTAATGTAAAGCAAAAGCTAGACTCGTGTTCCAACAGATGATTCTGTGCCAGAGTCACACCACTTTCAAATGCAAAATTAACCCCAATAAGTCCATAAAGAAGCTATGAAATAATTGGCTTTCTTTTCTTTTCTTACAATTGTGCCTAGTCAAAAGATAATATTTGGGGTTAAGGAGCTAACTAGTATTATTATTTTGTGATATTTCCAATTGAAAACATAAAAAAAACTGATGGAAACCTAGCTGAACAAGTTTTGATGTTATTACTGTACCTTTTGAAGATTAATTTCAAAATTATTTTAAGACATTCAAAATGCTTCATAGGCCCATCTTAGACAAGCAACTAGGGCTAAAGGAAATTGTTCTTTCACCTCTTGCATTCATTTCTTTATAAACTTAAGTAAAAATTTGTGCAACTAACCACATTATTCAATACACACATATGTATGTATGCCTAGATTTATATATATATATATATATATATATATACTACTTTATGATATATATATCTCACTACTTTATAATATATATACTTTATGATATACAATACCTATAATGTTTATATAAAACATATATTTATATTTATACTTACTCAAAATATTTAATATATATAAAATGTATGTGTGACTGATGCATTATTACTATTTGTAAAAATACTTTACTGGCTTTGATAATGTCATCATCTATTTACTATGAGACCTAATTTGTTATAAAATTGGTTTGTATACCTTCAAATCATTCCCCGATGGTAACGTACATGATATTTTTACTTCTGTCTTTCAGAGTCTTACAAGATATCTTTCATGTCTGGGTAGACATGATTGGTTGGCATTTAACTTTGTAATGTGGCACATAGCATTCTATCAGCTTCTTTGCTGAAATTTCATTTGCATTATCTGCTTTGCTCATCTATCTTTTTCAATTCTCTTTCACTTTTCAGTGGGGATAAAGCTTAAGTATAAGGATGTTTTAGATCTTCAATTCAGTTAAAGTCAAGCTGGAGACTGAGAAATCTTGGTAAAGATTTTGAATATGTCACTACTTGAAGCATGTCAAAATTTGGGAAATTGAAATGACAGCTTAAAGCCTGTTTAAGATATTTATAATTCCATTGGTTTAGCTTTCCTATTTACTATGATTTACAAAGATCTTTTGAACAGTTCTTTCCAAGTTATTTAAAAAATTTAAACATGAGAAGGTGACCTCAAATCTCTAGCATTCCATTAGATTCCTCCTCTTACTTAAATTCATAAGGGTGGCTTGTAGAAATTCAGGCAATTTTTCATTTTTTCAAGTGGATTTTCATTATATATTAGCAATACAGATATATTAAAATTTTTTAGAATATATACTACATTAGAAATAATATATATATATATATATATATA
>NDGM011177182.1:0-11812 GCA_002564305.1 Octomys mimax | reverse complement strand
GAGAGAGAGAGAGAGAGAGAGAGAGAGAGAGAGAGAGAGAAGAAAGAGAGAGTGTTACTACCATTCCACTTCTATTCTGAGTGTCTTTGTCCTCACTTACAAAGCTGGTTCACCTAACTTACCACTTTCTGGTTCAAATCGTTACTGTTGCTTCAGACTTTTGAGGTTTTGAGATCTGCTGTGGTTTTGATGGGCTTTCCTTTATGGCTGAAAAATTTCTTTTTTCCAACTTCTTTTAATATTTTTGTGCTGAATTTCTGGAGTCTTGATTATTATATGCCTTGGTATACATTTATTGTGGTTATGTTTATTTGGAGTTGGGTATGTTCCATTTATCTGTATGTCATATTCTTTTATGAAAGTAGAAATAATTTATTGAGAGAAAGGAAACTTGTCTAAAAGGGACAAAGAGGGACCTAGAAAGTGGGTTTCCCACCAACCTTGCTTCTCAAGTGTTTTTCACTAAGAAAAGCCATGAATAAAAGGAAGGCTTAGGGTAAAACAAAGCTATAACCAATCAGTATGATTATAAGTATAGTCATTATGTAATATTGACCCAATGGCAAATCATAGGATGCATGTGAGGTGGGACAAAACCTTAGTCAACCAATAAGTACGCAGCAAGTAAAGTCACTCAGGTAATATTGATTAAATGGGGAAACAAGTAACATAGGAAATACACATGGGCAGACAAGAACTTTCCTGGAAGTGGTGGCATAAGGATGTTTATTCCTCCATCTCAAGGCGATTGCACCTATTTTGGCTGAATACAATTAGTTAAGGCCTTGATGTGTTGTATGTCATTCTCTAACAGTATGAGAGGAATAAAGATAGAAGTCAAATGATCATACCAGTGAAACACACTTCTCAACTGTCAATGCTGTAGGTAGAGCAAGTTTCAGGTTTGTCAATACTATTGACATTTCTGCCTTGTAACCAGGCAAATTCCAGCATGCATCTTCTTATCCATCCAGTACATAGCCAAAGCTACCAATTGGTTCCACAGGACCAATGAGTGCCTTTTGGATATTCCTGTCTAATTTCAGGCCAAATTAAAACAGTTTGATGAAAACCAATCTTCAGCCTAAAATTATTGTGCGTATAAATTGTTTGGGGGTGTCTATCCCAAGTATTTAGTAGAGTATACCAATGACAACAGGAGTGACTTTTCTGTTCCCAACATAAGAGAGCATTTGTACTAAGATGTACTAAGTGTAGGGCAACCATAAATTATCATCCCATATCTGAAAAAGTTGTTTTCCCTCAGGATAGCACACTAACTTTTATTTAATAAGAGCCTTACCAGAGGCTTGAAAGAGGCTTCAGGGGAATTGTTAGGAAGAAGTCTATTATGACCATGACATTAAGTATAGTTTATAGGCCACTCAGATACCTTGTACTGGTGGGCTAAACTATGAATTATTGAGTTATTTTGTAACTCATCAACATAGTCTTGCAGTTTATTCCAGTCATCTCCTTGGAGTAGGGTTACCTAGCAAGAAATTCCTGATATACTTGATAAAGGGAGCAGGGTACATATTCAGCAAGATCTTTGTTAGAATATGTATGTCAAATTCTTTATCCGTGCTTAAGAAGTTTTCTGTCATTATTTCTGTGAAGAAGTTTTTAATGGCTGTGGCACCATCTCCAGCTTTCTCACTGATCCAACCAATCTTATAATGTTTTTCTTTGCTTCATGCTGTAGCTGTTAGACTGACTTTTCATGGTTTCTTGTGATTTTAAAGGTATCTTTCTTTTTCTGATCACTAACTGTTCCTGTCTTCTAGAGCTGTGATAATATATTTCCCTTTATTCAATCTGCTGTGAATATTTTCAATACAATTTCTAATCTTAGGGGCTGGGGAGATAGCTCAGTAGAACAAGTGCTTCCCTAGCAAGCTCAAGGGAACAAATTCAATCCCTGGTTCTGCCAAAAAAAAAATCTTCTTTGGGGCTGAGGAGGTAGCTCAGTATAATAAGTGCTTGCCTGGCAAGTGTTGAGGGCCTGAGTTCAATCCCCAGTTCTGCAAAAAAAAAAAAAAAAAGAATTTCTAATCTTCCACATTTCCAGTTGGATCTGTTTCATTGTTTTCACTTCTTGACTATTTTAGCATTCATGGTTTCCATTTTTTTCTTGAGCTCCTCTATTTGTTCATCTCTGTCTGCTTTAGTGTCTCTTATTTTGATAGTCATTTATATTTGTACCTCAGAGCTTATTTTTTTCCTATGGCCTCCTCCACTTGTTTTTGTGCATGTGACACTATCATTTCAGAGAGTTACATTTGGTTGGTTCAAATTTCCTCTATTTCTTTGCAATTTAGACTTTTGCTGCATGTGCTGGACATTTAGGACTTCATTGTGCTTCTTCATCTTGCCAGTTTCTATTTCATTTTTTCCTCATATTAAAGATTGTATATCTCTTATGTTATATCACCTTATCAATAGTATTGAGGATTTCTTAAGAGGTAACTGTTCCTCTGGATATCTTCCAGATATAGGTGGTTCTTAGTCTTTATTTCTATTCCAAGAACGTAGCTCTCCAATATTATCAAGTATAAGGAGTGGTTTCAATTTGACTTGTGGCCCATTCCTCTGGTACTGGACTATGGCAATGATTGTGACTCCTTACAGTCACAGTGTTGTCATATAGGGGGAAATACTGGTTTTAGCATACATGACACCTGGTTAAAATATAATAGTTGGCAATAACAATAGACTCACGTACACCCTGGCTACTCATGAACTGTGGTAACTATTAGCCTGATATTTATAACTGTATGAGGACAGTCTAAAGAAATATAATATAATCCAATTTATGTCAGAAACTTGTATGCAATGGTTTTCCACTTAGTATAGCGATAGTATTTTGTTGTAGGGGCAATTCAAAAGAATAGGAGGCAGGATGATGAGATGAATGAGGTTAAATATAGTAGAAAACAAGATTGGAGGGCACAGGATGATCATCCAGGTTTTAGGTAATTGTAGGACACAGGAAAAAAGCATGAGAGAGAAGGCCTAGGACTTTTGAAGTGAACCAGAGATATGAGACAATATTTACTCACATGAAATTATCAAAAAGTCAAGTGAAACAATTGATGAAAGAGAAGAAAAGGATGAGTAGAATAAAACAAAAAGAAAAGTTAGAGATCACCTATTGGCTCATATTTCTAAATTTTCATGGGATGTTTCCATGCCTCTAGTTCTTCCTTTCCACTGTGTATGCTTTAGCCAGGGTCCTACCATGTTGCTGGAATTCCTGCAGGTTCTGGGCCCTGAGTCCCATCTGTGGAGGGAGGGAGCAGTGTATCACAAATGTTTTTCACCAGGCAAGCTGCCTGGGACAACAGAGGGAGGGAGGAGTGTGAACTCAGATTCCTCTCTCAGGCCATGTAATCCTGAGGCAATGAAGGAAGGGGAGAAGAGCATGAATTCAGGCTCCTCTTGTGAACTCACACACCTCTCACAAATTGTGCTGTCCCCTCCTTGAGCAATGAAGGAAGGAGGAACATGAACTCAGTTTCCTCTCTCAGGCCACACCACCTATCTAGAATAATAGAGGAAGCAAGAAGCATAAACTCATTCTCCTGTTGCCAACCACATGTTGGCCTTGTACTTTGACAGGAAAGACAAACACTATTTCTCACAGACAGGAACAATAAGTTCAAAGACCTAGTGAACATAATAATTTATTAAGAATAATGTATAAAAATTGGTAAGAGAATGGATTTCAAGAGTCTATGTCAGTTAGCTTGATGTAGCCAGTCCACAATGCATATATAGCTCATTATATCATGTACACCATCAAAGAAGTTTATATCTGTCAATCCAAAAATTAAATAAATGCACTTGAAAATGAGAAAGACAAATCTGATAAATCTAAGAGTCTCTTCTAAAATGTAGACCAAAAGCAGCAAAAGATATAATCTGGAAGAAATAAATACATTAAAATTAGTCTAATAAATCTAACATCTAATTAACACTACACCCAAAGACATGTGAAAGAAAATAATTAAACAGAAAGCCCAAAATTGCAAAATCACCAGTCTTTACCTTGAAGTGGATTATACATTGTCCAGAGCAAGAAAGATAAAATGAAGTCTAACTAAGTTATAGATGGATGATCATTCATCAGAGATGTGTGAGATTACTTAACCAGAAAACCTTAGAGCTAGAGGCATGGAGTGTGGGTGTCAGGCAGCAGAGTGACCTCTATCACCAGCTACTTTTAACGTCAAAATGCCTCAAGAAAAGTCTTTTAAATTCACTCCCCTGATGGTACCCTGTGTGGTGGTCCTCAAGAGTGGTACCTGTGCCGTCACCCAGGGCCCCAAGGACCTTGGCTGGTACCTTGGCCTCTACTGCAGGTTGAAGAGTAGGGCAGCTCACAGGCAGGTGGTTATACCTCCTGAAGCTGCAGTGATATACACAAAGACAAACCAAAATACTTTTGTATGCTTAAATAGAAAAGTTTTACAGGAAATGACATATTACTGTGAAGGCCTTTCCTCCCAAATATTCCTGTTAAGTTTCAACATGCTCATCCCACCATTCTGGCCACTTTCTGAAGCAGTTCTAGAATGTCTTTCTGAGCTGTGGTCATACCTATGGTGAATTTTGTTGCTGAGTGCTATCCAACAGAAAGGCAGGTTCATAATACAATGATGCTTTGATCCACCCTGTTCACCAAGTCTGGTACCGTACAATTTCTGGCTCTTCCAAATCAAAAGAACCATCAAAGGAAATGTTTTCAATTAATTCAGGAGACTGAAGCAGCCACGGCAGTGCAACTAAAAATACTCAGGAAAGAAGACTTCAAGAACTGCTTCAGAAAGTAAGGAGAACGATGGGTGAAGTGTATCTGAAGCTGGGTTTGCAGAGGGACTAATGGCAATAAATCTTCTACTGTAATACATTCTCTAAATTGAAAGAAACACTCCTTGAATTTTGTGATCACATTTCATATCACTTAAGCCCAGGAAAATGACCCCTTTAAATTGCAAAGAAGGTACAGAGTAAAAGAAACAGTGCATGCTTTATTTCCATAAAACAAAGTATATAATGCCACCATTTAATCTTCCCACAAATCAAGAATCTAGCATTTATCGATCAACTCCAAGAATAAAGAGATCTTTAGATATGCAAAAACTCATGCTTACCATTCTTGTGCAGTTTCTCAGAACATTAAGGAAAGATAACTCGGAAAAATTGGCAAGTTAACCAAGAAATCAGAGTATCTGAAGGATCATGATGGGATAAAGCTTCACGTATAGCAGAGGGCTGCTCAAAGTGACAAGGGTGACAGACATTTAGTACTGCCAAGTAGGAAGGAGAGAGGGTGGAATAAATCAGACACACAAGTTTGAATATTTTGTGGGTTCTCTTATACAATAAACAAAGTATAAATCATTGAAAGAGAAAAATCAAAGGTAAGTAACACAAAACAGTGACAGCTTCTGTTCCAGGAGATGGAAGGAGCTAGAAGGATGAAATTATGTGATGCCTACATACCAACATCCAATCATGAGTGTAGCCATTATGTATAATAAAGATTTACTAATAAAAGGGAATTCACATGGAAGATTAATGTAATTCTTAAATTTATTGTTAGGAGGTTGCTTTTTCTAAAGACACAGAAGCTTATAATGTGTTAATGGTATTTTCATGGATAAACAAGGCAAAAAAGATCTATATTAATTTTACAAAAGATGAAAGACATGCAAAAATTATGTGCAATTATAATAAAGTGAATAGCTTATGTATGAATTAAAATTGTATGTGCTCTTAAAAATTAAATCCCCAGCATTTGTATAAGCACATGTGACATAGAAACATCGTGGTAGGTGGGGAAAAGAGTGCAGGGGAATTAGGAAGAGTTTAAGAGAGCTTTAGCTCACCAATAACAGCAAACAGCAATAAAATACCATTTTGAAGTACAGAGCTAAATACCTAAAGAAATATTAGAACAGTTGAATCCTATGACCTCTGAGAGAGAGGGGATGTGTGTTAGTGAGAGACAAGGAAAAGGATGCTCAATTTTAGAGTCCGTGGAAAGGTACAGTGTAAGAAGGAAAGCCATGTCTATTATGAAGAGCTTATCATCTAAGCTTTTGGCCAAGGAATGTAGGGTAAATACAAAATGAGATTAATAGCATAATGAAATTGAAACAGAGTACTTAAGAGAAAGTTATTTAGCTTCAGTAGATTTTATTTATAACTGAGTGAGTGAAAGTCAACAACACATAAAATTGCAGGTATGACAAGGAGCAAATTACTAGACCTCAGAAGAGGGCTTAAAAAACACATATAGGTTGCACAGACTTAGCACTAGAGAAGTAGCATCTATGGGTGGATTACAAGGGACTGTGATGGTATATATTGGGATGTGCCCCCAAAGTCTCATAGGTGGGGCTATGAGGGGTGGCTGGATCATGGAAATGTGACACTTATAATGGATCAGTCCATGGATGAGTTTATCGCTGAATGTGAGGTTGGGACACAGAGCCTAATTAGAGGAAGTAATCACTGGGGCATGCCCTGGAAGGGTCTGTTTCCCTCTTCCTCACTTGACCCTTATTACTTCCTGTGGACTTGCCAGGAGCTCCTGGTCCTCTGTCTTTCTTTCAGCCATGCTGCCCTGCCTTTGAGCCAGTGGACTATGAACTAATCCTCAAGCTCTAGGCCACAATAAGCTACTCCTCCTTAGAGTCATAGGTGCAGGGTATTGTGTCTTAGCAAGGAGAAAGAAACTAAGTCAGGGAAGATGAAGAAAACATGCAGGGAAGAAGATGTGATGAAAGAAATATGCACATGAGAGTCAGCATGGCTTAAGGAAGTCAAAAAGGATAAAGCATTTTTAGTAAATATGTTAAAATATAATTTACAACTTAAAGGGGAAGGGACTTGATAATCTGTAAGAAATTCTTTCTTACTTACTTTGGTACTGGGAATTGAATTCAGTACCTTGTGCTTGCCAAGCAGGCACTGTGCCAGTGAGCTATCTCCCAGCCCTTGCCTTTGTTCATCAAAGAATCACTGTTAGAGAATGATGATCTCCCTCAGATAGGAGATCTAGAATTGTTAGGAAGAGTTTAAAATCATGTGATGAAAGTGCTGCAGGATGCTGAAATCCCTGAGACACAGAATCTGCACACAAGATTTTATAAATCGTGGAGAGCTTTGCTGCACCTTTGGCAGAAGTGCGTGACGTCATCATAGGGAGGTAGAGCACACGTGTGAATGAAGAGGGCTTTCCAACAGCCACAGTGAGGAAACTAAGTAAGATATTTTGTGTCATGGATGAACACTGAAAAGTCAGGAATCCTACACTTTTATCTTTCCCACTAACTAATTAGATTTCTTTCTCCCTGCATGTACTCCGAAGAGCAAAATGCAGGACTATCGTGGATAATCCAGTTCTGTGTTTCTGTAAGAACCTGCCTGAAAGAGGGACTTTAGGAAAGGCAATCATTCGTAAGTGACTATAATCAAAACAGTCTGGGTGAGGAGGGGTTAAAAATAGCCTGGCAATGAGTTGGTTAATGGATATGGCAAGCTGCTCAGGCGGGCATCCTGTGTTTGCTGAGCACAGTTTTTTAGGATCTATTGTCTTATACAAGTTGGCCTTTTACTATCTCTTCCATTATGCCCTTCCAGCTCAGTTCAACAAAAATTCCTTCTAAAAATCAAGCACCAGAATTAAATACTTTGTTAATCCTCAAGTTTACAATTAACGTTGATACTCTGTGTTTTGAAGAAAGTGACTTTGTTAGCTCAACCTCAGTTTTCTCATTTGTATAATTAAAACAATGTATGACCTTCTGACACAATGGTGTCCCAGTATTTCTATTCACTGTACTCTTTGCTGTAAATTGCTTCTTTCATTAAACACCATGGAAGGCTATCAGGCACACCCTGTAGTAAGAGAGGAAGAACAGAATGTGAGCTTCATTTTTGCTATGGTGCAGGGAACATGCTCTCCACAGACTCAGACTCCCTGGGTACATATGAGTGAGGAAATGAGGGGTTTTTAATCAGGATATTTTTGTGCTGATTGATGCTCTGAAGGGATTAGAATGTGGGGATCACATGGCATTCAGAGATGTGCACAGCTGTGTCTCAGGAGAGAGCAGCAAAGCCAAGCTGGATTCCTGTAGAGGAGGAGCAGCCGTCCCTCAGAAAAAGAAGGTTATAGTGATCTGCAGCTATGTGTGGCATCGTGTGTCCCATTGAAAACACTGTGTTATCTTGACTTTATCAGATCTCATTGTAAATATCATTGGTGTTCTGCTGGGAATATGTGACTGATTATCAACAGGGCTGAATTTCATTTTCTTAACTATAGACTACATTTTTTTCTTGCAACTTAACCCATAAAATCATTGATTATCCTATTTCTGGAGAACAGGAAACTGTCACAAGTTGATTAACTTGTGGTATAGCAACAGAAGACAGTGAGTGAAGATAAGCCCCACAAAAGAGACCAAGTGTGAAGGAATAAGGAAGATTTTATTGTGAGCTTGCAACTGACCAATGTCCTGACTTTGGGTCAAGACTCCCAAAGTTGTCAGTACCAGCCTGAACTTCGCTTTCAGGTTATATAGTTTTCTAGGTTTCCATAGTAACCACATTGCTTCATTTTCAGGAATGTTGCAAGAATGTCACAGAACTGCCACAAAGTTTACATTTCCCAGACACTGTAGGCCATCTCCTGTCATGGGTAGTGTGATTTAATGTTTTTCCTATTCCCCAAGTTGTCCTATTCATTCCTATTTTATGACCCTGGTTTTCTCTGCGTGAGTTTATGGTTAGCTACATGGGATGGGGTAAAGGAGTGAGTTTATCTATAGTTTAAGCAAACTTAAGTGACCCTCCTTTAAATGGAGTATCTTTTTCCCCATCAGTAGATATTTACAAGGCCAGAAAAGTATGAAAACCTTCTTCCACCACAAAACCATTCGTTCTTTTGAAAATCTTTCTTCAGTTCTTCAAGGGCTGTATTAATGACCATTAAAACCTGAAGCTTTTCCATTCTAATGGAAATTTGTTTTAACACTAAAAGCACCCAAGTTCCTATGAAATTACCATCATTTCTCATTACCCTCCTGGTGCTCACACAAAAATACCTGAAATAATAAATTTGAAAAGAAGAAAGTTTATTTTTACACACAGGTTTGAGATTTCTGTCCATAGTTCCCTAGCTCCATTGCAGTGGGTCAAGCAGCCAGACCACAGATCAGAGCGGGATCAGGGTGGTGAGAGGCCTGCTCCTCTCAAGGTAGCTGGGGAGAGAAAGAGATGCAGTGAGAGACCACATCCCAAGGCCTGGGGCACTCTGCATTCACCTAACTCCTGCTGGGCTGCCACAGGCTGGCTACCGCACCCTGAACACATAGACATTTGAAGCCACCTACTCAAACCAATATAACATTTCACATAGGAAGAGCACCTCAGTATGAGAGAGTTGTACACCCTGTATTTTAGGGACCAAGATCTAAATTTATGAGCTCTGTCTACCTCTCATAATTCTCTCTCTGTGTTGTCAAAAGTTTCTAATGCCCTTCTGCTTGCAATCTATTGGACAGGGTCAGTGGATGATAAACTATAAAATATTTCTGTTCCTTACTTTTTGTTTTTAATAGAGTTGGTTTATTTCCTCTTATGATTCTAACCCGAGTTCTTTCCAGATGTCCTTTTACACTGCACTGACTTCCTCAGACTATAGCCAGAACTCTCTGCAGATGTGCTTTACTACTACACTGGCTTCCTCCTACTCAGCCTTTCCTTTGTCTCAGCAGAGATGCTCAGATAATGATGTGTCTATCACTTACTGGGATAACCAAGCAGCTACTTTATTTTGTTTTTCATTTCTCCTGTAAAAACTACTTGGATAGTCACTTACAATTTGATTTGCCTATGGGCAGCCATATACCAAAAATAATGCTATTACCCCCAAAATTCCAATGCTAGAATAAATCATGCGACCATTACAGTAATAACTTAATTCTATCAATGCATTCCCCTTCTTGATTCAGCATCTTAGCTCCTTGCTCAAAAACTCACCTAGTTCTTCCTAAGTCTGACAAGCATCAACCATATAATGAAGACAATAGATATTTTATTTATTGTTGAACACAGTGAGCCATTAAATCCCTCATACAGGCTACACATACACTTTGAGATGGATTCAGGGATAAAGCCATGAAGCTTTTCTACCTGAACTCTTCCTTCTGTTCACTACCAGAAGCCCAGCAAAGGGTGACCATAGAGAGGTGACTGTCAGACTCCAAGCTGATCATGATCTCCAATGACACATGGAAATTCCCTAAAGCAATTGTCTTCAAACTACCAGTGCTGAAGGGACAGTTTTCTCCCCAAATCTGACAGAAAACCAATATGTCTGTAAAGAACAGGAAAAAATGAATTTCTAGAGATATAGCATATTGTGAAAGTCCCAACAATGTCAAATTGCTATCTGTGTTTCAGAAGGCTTGGTCCTCAGGGCTCATGGGGTGGAAGCTAATGAGGACCATCCTTTACAGCCCCAGGAAAATGGTCTCCCAGCACCCTACACCAGCAGGACCTTCTCGGGGTCACTGCCCTTTGACCTCTGGCCATTCTATCCACCAAAAGGAGAAGTTTGCATAAAGCTCCTCTATTCCTGTCTGATGCACACCTGCCCTAGATGTCACTTCATCTGGGTATAAAGTCAGTTGTTGCATGACAAAAAATTCTGTCATAACAATGTCCTTCCATACACGCAGGTTTAGAATAAAGGACCTAGATGAAAAGAATCACCATTTCATAATTTTCTGTCCTGCATTTTGCTTTCCACTGACATACTTGTGTGAAGAATGTGGCCTTCAATTCCTGATGATAGCAAACTCACCAGTCAGTCACCCATCCGTTTATCAGAATCGTGTGTTCTTCTGTGACTCAGTCTTCCTGCAGTGTTCATTCAGTGCGTGAAAATCCAGGCTCTGTTTCACCCACCATGTGAAAAGGACTGGTCATGGGTTTCTTCCACTATTTTCCATATAGGAAAAAAAGTGAAATCTACATTTACTAAAAGCCAGGTTTCGTGCTGTGCATTCTCTCTGGATCAGCTTCTTAAATCTGCATAGCAACTCTAAAAGATGACCACTGGCATCCTTTCCATTTTTCAGAAGAGGCTCTAATAAGTACAGAGCTCCAAGAATTCAATTAGACACATGCAACCAGTGACTGGCACAGCTGAGCTAATTGGTAGGGCCTAGAAAATGAGAGGAAGTAGTGGAACAAAGGTGTAAAAATAATGATTAAAAATTGATTCGGGAAGAAAAAAAAATTTAACAAGGTAAGAACATAGAAGACAAACTCCTCTATATCAAAAACTAGTTTGGAGGACAAGGAAAAACAAAAAAGGATGCTTACTTTGAACAATAATATATTTCAGTGAGTCCCTGTTTTTCCCTGACAGTGACTGGATATTTAAAAGGGGCCTATATATCATGCAGAGGTTTGTGACTCCTTACGTCACTTCCTGGAGTGCACTGTTACTTACCTGCCCTATGACTCCAATCCCACTTACCCTATTTAAAATTATATATAACTGAGACTCTGATTAGAAGGCAGCAGAGAAGGCCACACCTAAAAATAATGTGCGTTTGTGTGTGTGTAATCATTTTTAATGGATGGAAAAGGTGGAATCTTTGGTGACCAGAGAAGACACCCACACAGGCAAAGCCCTGTACCTCCATTTCCTTCATTTTTTTTAATTTTGAGAAACAAATAGCAATGAGACAGTTTCAAAACAGGTTAGTAGGACAGTTACAAT
>NDGM011177181.1:0-10206 GCA_002564305.1 Octomys mimax | reverse complement strand
GATTAAAGCACCTGCAAGCAGGCACAGGGGCCAGGGGTTCAATCCCCAGGCCTGCCATGCCAGGCCCGTCCCCAGGATGCACTGAGACAGCAATTGAGACTGGGCGTGGTGGCACATGCCTGTAAACCCAGCGCTTGGGAGGCTGTAAACAGGTGGATCACTATGAGTCAGATCTAATATTAAGACCCTGAACACCCTGTAGACCCTTTCTCCAAAAAAAAAAAAAAAGAATAAAATTTTAGACCCTACTTTTGCTCATTGTTGGTTAGGTCTTCAATAAAAGGTCACTTCATAACTATTTTCAAGTATGTGAAGGATGCTGAGCAATTGGTTGCTTTCTCAGTAAGAACCCAAGAGAAACTTAGGTTAGTTAAAAAATACTTCTTGCAAAAACAGACTTACTAGTACACATACCATTCACTGTTCTTAGGAGATAAACTACATAACTTCACCGAACATTTGTTGACTTACAATTTTGCCCACAAAATTAGTACTTGGCCTCAAAACTTGCCCTTTATGTTATACTATTTTTAGCTCATGGTTCTTTTCTGTGTGTTAATCTCTGGCATCTCTAACTCCCTCTGTTTGTGTTCCAAATTATAACGTAGTGCAGAACACAAAGGAAATCCTTTCACCCTGTGAAAGGGCCTTGATCAATTAGCAAGCTATAGAGGTTGAATTTTCCCTTAAGTGTTTATGAGTATACTCGGAATCACTGCTTAGCTCTAGTAACGGTAAATTCCATCTTAAAACAGAAACACTTTTCCTCAGGAAATGTGTACAGTTGTTAATGAAAAAATGGTCAAAATAGAGTTTTGTACCAAATGATAGTTTAATATATTGCTTAAGTATTGTTTCCAATCACTAAATTTGTGTATGCGTGTGTGTATTATATGTGGAGCTATTAATGGAGGTTAAAAGCTAAGTATATAGAAACTACTAAGCACGTGTATCATAGGATATGTAAGTGAGTGATAACTAGTTAATATATGCCAGCCCGCTGGGGTAAAAATAGTGGAGAAGAGGAGCCAAGTGATAATGTAGTTGACCCTTTCCTCAACCACTAACACTAAATTGGGAGTGGTACAGAATTTTAAGTGCCTTTTTCTTGGGCCTTACTGTTGTGATCTTTCTTTAGAACAGTTCTGATAGACCCTTTGGAAGCCTGGCCTCTGTGCACGTTGTCTGTGCCAAATTACAACGCAGAACAAGGGACTCTTCTGTTTTCGTTGCTGAGAATAGTGCTTAATAAGTACTATTTGACAACATGCTGAAGTAAGAGAATGTTGTAAGGGTGTTTCACAAAGGAAAATGGGTAAAACATCTGATGTTTACAAGTTCTATTTATGTGTAAGTTGGTAGCAATAGAAAGCAATACTTAAACCTTTATTTTTAAAATTTTACCCAACACATGAATATGTATGCTGAGAAAATGATTTCATTTGGTTCCAAATATATACAGTAGCTCAAATATAGTTAGTGCTGTTTTAGAAGCCCTCCCCCCTTTTGCCTTGTTGGTTTGAAATGTATCAGAGCCTGGTAAATTGATTTATGTTAATCAAACTTATACAGTACTTATTTGTCACCTGTGACACATAATATGATTACTTCCTTTTTCTTTCTTTTGCCTTTTATCTTAATGTCTTACTTTCTAACCATAAGTAACTATGTTTTTTTCATTAAAAATCATATTTGAAATTATGCTGTTTTTATGTTCATATATCTTTGTATAGATTAATACAATAAAGACCAGTGAGATTTAATGTCTACTGAAAGAAATAACTGTTACACATTTTTTAATCGTTCTATTTATATTTCAGTGTCACAGGCTAAGCATTTAGCTTGAGTTTAGTTCACCATAAATTTTAGCTTATAAATTATTTCTGTGGGACATTTAGCTCTAGTTCTGGTTTTTATAGACATCTGTAATCTGTAGTCACATACATATAACATGAAATAACTTGTGTGTCAAATTATAAAATACTGTAACAAGGTTTTTTTTAAGGCTTCTTTGAATATGCTTTGGAGAAAAGATAATAGATTATCCATGTGCTCCTTGTTATTAACGATTCTGTGTTTCACTGTGCTTCAGCTTGTTTGAGACATGCAGTCTCTCTGAATGTAGGTGTATGCATAGTGTGTGTGTCACATGGTGGTAATATGCTCGTGACCTTATTTTAAAGGGTGTTTGTTTTGCCACTGGTTATAGAGCCTAAGAGAAACCTGAATTATTGCTTATCCAAATACCTACTTTTGTTTCTTTTCCTTGCCTTGGCTCTGGTGTAATTCTACTGAGCAGTACAAATACCAGCGTTGCAAGAGGAGTTGTAAAGATAAACAGAACAATCAGCTAGTGATTAGTTTTCAGCAGGGGAAAGCGAAAAGCATAGTGTAAACTAATACCTACCTCACACATTATCAAGAGCTGGCACTTTTGGTAGTATTTATGGTCTGTAGAATGCATGCGCCCTCGTTCTCATTTCTTCCTCAGGAGAATTTATGAAAGAGGTACTGTTCTCACATTTGAGAACACAAAACAGCCTCCATGACCTAGTGACAGGCTGGCATTCACTAGTGCTCAGGTGTGCAGGTCAGCTGTCAGGCCGGCGCGTCCCACGATCTACCTGGGCTGCATGAGCTTAGGTACACACTGAGGTCAGTGATCCAGTTAAATTGTGCGTGTGCTCATGTGGAAGCTGAGTAACTCAGCTCATAGAATAAGTGGTTTTGTTTTTCTTCTGAGGTGGCACAGTGTTTGGGAGAAAGAAGCAGGAAGGTAGGTTCTAATCTTGGCTGTTGGCATGAACTGATTGAGAACTTTGTGTACATTTCCTAAACCATCAAAGGAAAGTGATCGGTCACTTTCACTGAAAGTTCTCAGGCATCCTTCTTCTAAAATTATGTGGTTCTGAATTCAATTGTTTCTCTCCTGGTCAAAATCATTGCTTTCAAGAACTTCTTCCTCATATAATTAGCCCAAATTTTTATAGAAGTCTTTGAGTTTTGAATAAGGTAATAACAAAATCCCTTTGCAATGGCTCCAAGAAAACCTTTCTCCCACTGAACGTTTTCCTGTGAAAAATAGTGTTAGATGATGAAGCTATCCTCCTAAATTTGAAGAATGGGAAATGATAGCATAATGCTAGTTACACAGGAGTTCATTCAGCAGACATATGCTGAGCCTCAGTATTATATACTTGGGCTGCCAAGACTCTGATCTGCCAACTTAGTGTGGAGGAGAGACCAACATGTGAAACATCACTCCGGTTACAGGACTCAGAATGTCAAAGGAGGAAAGATACAAATAGTTTTATCTTGGAATGGAAGCTGGAAGGGCACAAAGTCACAAAGACCTCGCTGGGACCGGGGTCTAGCAGCCAAGAGCAGGCAGCAGGAAGTGTGTCCAGAGGAGCCGAGGCCTTAGGAAGATCACTTCTGAGAACTTCAGTTTGCTGTTCGTGTTGCATGCTGGAGGAGGGTGCTGCGGCAGAAAGGTTGATTCGTGTGGAGCCCCAGAGCGCCCTGGGTGTCAGAGGGACTCTTTCTTTTTAAAGAAAGTAAGCAAGAACAGATTCGTTGCAGAGATGGCAGAGGAGAATCTGGAATTTCTTACTCGGGCTAGGGTGGGAAGGGTCAGTCTCTACCTGTGGGTCCTCCTCTGGCCTGGGCTTCTCTCCTACTATATTCCCACTGTGGCTGGGTCGTGGAGAATTTTATACTGCACCCCTGGAGTTTGGACATTTCTCTCTGAGCAGGGAAGAGTTCTTGAAAGTTTCTAAGCAGGATAATAATGTGAGCAAATTTGTATTTGGAAGACTAACTGCCACAAAATGTAAGCNCCTGCTAAAGGCCCAGAGCAGAAAGGAATGTGACTGATGTGCGCCAAGGTAGAATAGTAGGAAGCTGTGTCGGCTACCGCTTCCTGTGTGCTCACTGTGTCCTAGATGCTTTTACATTTACACGTTCATCCTTGTAAATCCTCACAACAGCACACTAGGAAGTAGATGCTATTATTATTAGGGTTTGTGTCCCATGAGAGAACTGAGGCACAGTGATGTTAAGTGACTAATAAAATGACTGGATCTGTGTGTGCTTGACAACAACATCTAACTTTAAATACAGGTACTGCACGTACAAACTAGGGATTTGGGGGCTGATAAAGCTCCATAGTTTCCTCAACATTTTGTAATCATCCCTTTCTGTGTCTCCCTGGAAGTATTTGTAAATATTTCTCTTAAGTAGCTAACCAGGAGGGAACTATTGCTTCAGCCTGGGTGGGAAGATTCCACAGAGGCCTAGGTGGTAGAATTTGCTGCTGTGCATGCAAACTTCATATCAGAAACTATTCGTGTCCAGGAACTTAGTGCATAGCTCTCTTGTATCCGTCTTTGGATTGTGGTCTTTTAGAAACTAAATGGGATGTTCTTTACGTACCCAACAGGTATGTGGCTTCCGAGTCGTACGGATGCTGGGCGCAGGGAGAAAGTTGAGCCTCCAGGACCAGGTTGGGAAATTTAGTCTTAACCAGAGTGGCAGCGCAGGGCCTCGGAAGGCCAATCAAAGAGTAGTTAGTGCCCGGCAGCGGGTGAGACAGTGAGCTGCACGTAGCCTGGAGGCAGAGCTGCATGAGCGTTTCGGGGGTGGGGAGCTATGGCTATGGCATGGGTGCTGCAGCCTGCTGTTTGTTAGAGTTGAAGCCTCTAAGAGGCTCACCGTCCCTGGCTCGGGCATAGTATCCATCTTCCCCAATGTCTGTGGTCTGTACCTACTTTTCATAATTTTAAGCAGTCTCACAGTCCTGAGTAGTTCTTTTTTTGAGGGAGGTAGAAGGGGCACTCCCTCTTTATCTCTTCTAGTCTAGGGTTGAAAAGTACAGTCAAAAAGAATATACCAAAGAAGTCTTGAGATCTACTGTAATCGTGGAATATATAGTAATAACTCAAAACTATGTAGAGCAATGATAATTATGCACAATTAACTTTTAAAAGCCAAAGAAATTGTTGAATTTTTTAGACTTTATTCTTAAATATAGACTTCTATATTTGAAGCTGTTCTGTATTTGAAACCATTCAAAGCAATGATAGTTACACCCAATTAACTTTTACAAGCCAAATGAGATTGTTGAAAATTATTTCAGACTTTATTCTTAAATGTAGACTAATAGGATTTGGTGGTGTTCATCTCTCAATTAATTGTATTTGAGGTAAGGTTCTGTTTGCCTCCAGAGTCTGTGTGAGGTGTGTTCCGTGGCCCTTCGTTGCAGTGTTAAAGCACAGTTGCCTTCCTCCTGGTTCTCCAGACCAACATCATGTTCCTACAATCCTCTGTCCCCAGGGTGCTTGACTGAGCCCTTTATCTTGTTCTTCACCATCCCAACTTCCTTACTGAATTACTGCCTCAGATGGGAGAAGTTCAGTAATGTACCCATGGTCAGATAGTTAATGCATGCAGTCACTACAAATTAAACTAAGCCTGGTGCTACAGCCTAGGTTATTTCTGAGACCCTTCACTGTGCTCCCCTGTCCTATGGAGTCATGATATAGTGGGGGTGGAGGGGCCCTAGAGATGGGCCTGGTAAGGCCAAGCATGGAGGAACATCCGTATAATGCTAGCATTCTGAGAGGCTGAGAGAGGAAGATCATGAATGTGAGTCCAGACTGAGCAATTTAGTAACTTAGCCCCTGTCTCAAAATTTAGAAATCTGAAGGATTAGGGATATAGTTCAGTGCAGAGACCCTGGGCTCAAGCCCTAGCACCACTAAAAAAAAACCCAGAAAGTGAGGAAAGAAAAGATAGGAAAAAAGAAAGAAGAAACAAATAAGAAAGAGAAGGAAGGAGAAAGAGAAGGAAAAGAAAGGTAGGTGCAAAGGTACTTGGTGATTTGGCCTTTGATACCTGGGGGAGCTTGACTGACCCTGGCTGCCTCTCTGGGTCTTTTCATCTCCATGGGCTTTAATTATGTGAGTGTCTCCCCACACTGTGGTGAAGGTGCACAAATGAGCTTACATCCACTGCCAGACACTGCAGGACAAACTGGATATACCCAACCCACTGAAAGAGGAATGTCTGAATACTGTAGTTTAATGGATTTTCAGAATAAATTACTTGTGCAAATCTACACCTTCCCCCCTCACTTGCCTGAACATGGTAGATGCTGGCACTGTGCTAGATTTACTGTATTTTGAATGTATGTAGAAATCCTGAAATTATATTTACTCACCTGTTCTTCTAAAAATTGCTTGGTGTAGAATTCTCATCTTATAAATATTAGATACGGTTCAGTATTTCAGAGCATAAAATTGCAGATTTGACTTGAGTAGGCATACTCTTGTTTCATACTGCAGGAATCATTAGATGTTATTCCTCGTAAATCTGTTGAAAAAGGAATTCTTTGTCCAAGGGTTCATTTATAAAACAGTAATAATATATCTGTAATCTTTTTTCTCTTTGTTTTGTACATTCCTTTTTACTTAGATTACACTATGAAGTTCTTTCCATGTTACCACTTAATGCTTTGCCTAAATTAATCTGATTCCTTTTCTTACTTGAGTTGCACAGTAAGGCTTAAATGTGGAAACACAACTCTTTAACTTGCTTAGAACTCAAGATTATTATCTTTGGGCCTTTGAATGAAGTATTCCAAAAAATAGGATCTTAGGGAGTGTAGAGTTGTTGTTTACTTCAAGTAGGAAGAAATCAGTATAAGATGATTGAAAAAATACTCCATTTTTCTTGAAGGACTTGAACATTGAATAAGACCCAAGTGATTTATTTAGTTAGACTTGCTTGATGTGAATCTTTATACCCAAATTGTTCATTTAGGAAACATGTTCTGTACACCTACTATGTTGCCCATCAGGCTTTTGGTGTATGAACAGCAGGAAAAGATGACATTGGGCTTTATGAGTTGAAGGTTTAGGTTGGAAGAAAAGGAGTTTCCCACTTGTTTCATGTACATGGACTCAAAGATAGGTCTAGGAGGGTATAAATACTTCCTTGACATTTATTTTAATTGTACTTCCTAAACACATCAGCATCAATAAATGATCTGAAAATCGCTTTTCAGTTAGTCACCTGCTGTGACAACAGGTATGTACCGTAACGTAATCAGAATGTTTTTGAAAATTAAACATATCCCATAGTATAAGGGGAACATTTTCCTGATTTGGTTGGCATATTATTATAGATTCTGCTCCAAAAAATTCCTTCCTTTTAAATTCTTGCAACTCTTCACAAAACAGGGGTCTCGCAATCATATTAGGGGTTGGGGAGATAGCTCAGTGGCTTAAGCACCTGCTTGCAAACTCAAGGTCCTGAGTTTGAGTTCGAGCCCTAGTACTTCCCCACTGCCCCCCCCCAAAAAAAACCAATCATTATATAGAATTATACTAGTTATACAAGAATTTCTGGACTGCTGATTCAGAGCCAAAGTAAGTTATAAGAGGAGGAGTTGTAAGTTGGTTGTGTGTACTTAGTTTTGGTCATGTTTGGATGCATAATCTGAAGGTGCAGAGTGGCTTTTCTTTGCTGTGGTACTATGTGTTATCACTGAGAGACTGAAGGCTACAATAGATTCTCATGTTGTTGGTAGATTCTAGAAAAGGTGGTTCACTTGTAATTCTTGTAATTTATTTTATTATTAGTATAAAATTACTTACTGTTTTTCTGTGTTAGGAACACTTGAGATCCTTTAGTGCTATGCCCCTGACTTAATTTTATAAATACTCTGGACCCAAACTTACCAGATATATAAGTTGAGCCATTCAAATTGTGAATTAACAAAAACTCACTTATAAATAGATATAAGTAATGAGTTTTATTAAATGTGTGAGAGAGTACTTTTAGTGACTTTAAGATAATATTCTAGTCTTTAAAAATAAACTTGAGATAATGAGTAATACAGTCTCTATAATCATAAACTAGCTGGGAAGCTTGAAAGAATACATCCAAAGCTTAATAATGACTACTATATCAGACACTTCAGATTTTACAAATCAGAAGCCAGGCTTAAATAATATTTCTGTACATGAATACTTTTACTACAATAGGCTTAAAAAACAAAATAAGAGAAAACCTAGTCTATTATTTTGCATGTAGCTTTTCTATTTTGATTAACACAGACACTGTCATTCTTAACTTTACTTCGGTGCTCCTGTGCTCACCCTCAAGTCACAGAAACAATCCAGACAGGAGAGCTGAGGTTGGGATGCTGGGCTTGTTTCCCAAGATGAGAGACTTACGGTTGTTCTCAGCTGGTATAGTGCCTGGACCTCACTCCCAGCCTGAGCTCCCTTCAGAGCCTCAGGTGGCTCCTGCCGCTGTATTAATCACACCACCAATCACATCCACATTCCATTTGTTGGGAAGAATAAAGAAGTAACAGAATACTGTTAAAATGACAGTGTTCCCCAAATTTACCTATAGATGAAATAGTCACTATCAAAAATTGACAAGCTGATCCCAATATTCAAGAAACTCAGAAAAGCCACACAATCTTTTCTTTTTCTTTTTCTTTTTTTTTTTTTTCAGAACCAAGGATTGAACTCAGGCCCTTGTGCTTGCCAGGCAAGCACTGTTTCTACTAAGCTATCTCCCTGGCCCCCAGCTATACAATCTTAATAAAGCTGAAGAACTGACATTTTCCAAACTTCCTGTGAAGCTACAGTGATTAAGAAAGTGTGATAAGGACAGTGATATAGAATAATGGGATAGTATGGAGAGACTAGAAGTAACCTTTACATTTACAGGCAATTGATTTCAACAGGCAGCAGCAGCATATCTATATGTCTTGGTTTCTGCTTAGTCTAGTTACTACTGGAGGGCCATGCTAGTGGCACGGGCTTGGAAAAGGGGGAAAACCATGTCCAAATTGATGAGAGGGACATAAAGCTATCTCTGTGCTCAGATGATATGTGCTAGGTTGTATACAGAAAATTCCAAGGAACATATATTTTTAGAAAAGTTACTTGAGCTAAGAAACAAGTTCAACTAAATGCAGGATAGAAGATTGTTATACAAAAATGACCTGCCTTTCTGTGCATTAGCAGCGCTCCGAGCAGTGAGGTTACATGTGTTAGTGTCTTGGTGCTCGCCAGGAGGACAGTGAGTAACAGACATGATGAGCACCACACTAGGTAACTTGGCTGGGAAGGACAGTGAGGCCGAGACAGTCAACAGATGTCAACGCAGAAACACAATTTTCACATCAAACTGCACCTGGTACAAAATCCAGTGAGGGGAGATGGCTCAGTAGAATAAGTGCTTGCCTGGCAAGCACAAGGGTCTGAGTTCAATCCCCGGTTCCGCCAAAAAACAAACAAACAAACAAACAAAATCCAGTGAGTCTCAAAGTCAGGTACCAAAGTACGACTATTATTCTATTTATAATACCATTAAAAACAATGAACTATAGAAATAAATTTAATATAGAAGTACAATAATTCATACCATATGCTGTAGTATCTTTAAATATTGTTGAAATAAATGGAAAAACACCCACATTCATGGGCAGAAAGAGTAATACTGTTAAGATGACAGTGTTCCCCAAATTTACCTATAGATGAAATAGTCACTATCAAAAATTCACAAGCTGGGCTAGGGAGATGGCTCAGTGGAATAAGTGCTTCCCTGGCAAGCGCAAGGGCCTGAGTTCCCCAGTTCTGCCAAAAAAAAAAAAAAAAATTCACAAGCTGATCCCAATATTCAAGGAACTTAGAAAGGCCACACAATCTTAATAAAGCTGAAGAACTGATATTTCCCAAATTTACTGCAAAGCTACAGTAATTAAGAAAGTGTGGTAAGGACACATATATAGAATAATGGAATAGTATGGAGAGTCTAGAAGTAACCTTTACATTTATGGGCAATTGATTTCAACAGGTAACAAGATAATCTGAGGAAGAAAAGATTGTCTTTTCAATAGACACTGCCTAGACTTTTGGATAGCCTCATGCAAAAGATTAGCTTGACCTTTATCTATGAAGTGTGCAAAAATTAACCTAAAATGAGTTCTACACTTAAATATAAAGTCTACCAACTATAAAGCACAGGCGTAAATCTCCTTGGCTAGTTGGACAGTGGTTCCTCACACATGACATCGGAAGCAAAACGGTAAAAGAAAAGATAAATTTGACACCATCAAAATTTAAAAATTTAGGGGCTGGCGAGATGGCTCAGTGGTCTGAAGCACCTACTTGGAACAAGCTG
>NDGM011177167.1:0-12239 GCA_002564305.1 Octomys mimax | reverse complement strand
AAAATAAAATAAAATAGTTCCTCAAGTTTACATTTAAGTTCTTTCAGCTTTTTATTCTTTTTCAGGTTTCTATTATACTTGACCAATGAGTTCTCCAAAGCACATCATCGTCTCTTCAAATTAGAGAACTCTACTGATCCCATTGTGATATTTTCTCTTACTTTTCTGCAGATATTAGTGCCTGGAATGATGAAGATGGGCTGCTGGCTTTCTGGGAACTAACAAAGGCAGAGATACAGATCCATAGAAAGCAGAGCCTGGTTCTGTCCTTTACAGAGCTTGGAATCCCCGCCAAGATGAGCTGCCAGTGTCTTGAATGGGAAAAGATCTGTAGAGCTGACCCTTTGTGAATCCTTTATTCAGTCATTTGTATTTATTCAAGCTCTAATTTACCTCTAGTTTTGAAGGTACAACTCAGTGTTTCCAGTACGAAACTAAAACAGTTATTTAGGCTTTTTAAGATTCTCTGGTCAGTTTAAGAAGTTTTGCATCTTTCATGAGTTCCATTTTAAGATTGATCTTTGGCTCACTAAGTAAAATGAAGTCAGGAATCAGTTGCATTTCATTTTTCAGAATTTCATAGCTATGATCTGTTATTTTGTCATCACCATGCTCTTCAATTTTTTAAAAAATGTTTGTTTATTTGTTTGTTTGTTTGTTTATTTATTGTGGCTGGCTTAGCCTGCCCTGGGGGCGGGGCTGGTGTTGTATGCGGTGCCAAGGATTGAACCATGGTCCCTGCGCTTTGCCTAAGCTTGCTTAAGCAGACACCTTAGACCGCTGAGCTTGCTCATGAATTTTTTTGAAAAAGGATTCTCTTTCTTGCAATTCTACAAAGGAGAGTAAAATTAGATAAATATGTTTAGTATTTTAATCTGGAAAAACTCTATATTCTCCACCTTTCAAAAGTAATGGAAGAATGTATAATTTCAATCATTTAATTTTGCAAAGTGTATTATCGTAGTAGATATAGATAAGATAGAAATTATTGTATACTATGAGGATTTTACTTTTTGAAAAAATAAAGAAAAGATTGAGCCAAGCATGGTGGTACAAACTGATGACCTATCAGTCAGGAGACTGAGCCAAGAGAACCAGAGTTCAAGGGCTGGTGACACAGCTCAGCCATACATTGCCCCTGGCAAGTGTGAGGGGATGATTTTGATTCCTAGTACACACACACACGCACACACACACACACACACACACACACACAAAAGGATCAGTTCAAAGCAAACCTGGGAAATTTAGTGAGACCCTGCCTACTACCACCTGCCTCCTCTAAAAAAGAAAGTAAAAAGAAGAGCTTAATAAATTCTAAACATGAACTATTTATAAATATTCAAAATATAAGCACAACCTTGATGTCCCCTACCTTGATGTGTCCAAAAGTTAAAACATACAAAAATCTTCTGAAGAACATGACATTAGTTTTTTACCACAAAGCTGTCCATATCAGTTAGCTTAATTTGTCCCAGAATCAAATATTCACTTGTGCCATCACTAAAAGAACATAGAAAAAAGGAAATGGTAGGTTTTCCTCAGGTTAACAATGTCACATAGGGCTCAGAGATAGCTCTGTGGTCTAAGCACCTGCCTAGCGAGCGCAAGCACCCCAGTTCAATTCCCGGTCCCACATGCCACACCAGCCCGAAACCAGCCAATGTGCTACACATCTGTAATACCCGCACTGGGGAGGCAGAGCCAGGAGGATCACTACGAAACTGAACTGTGTAGCAAGACCCTGTACCAAATAAGGTTTAAAAAAGTAAAAATAATAAAAGGAATGTGATATATATTAAATTATACTTTCAGTATCCTCATTTGCAGGGCAATGTAGCTCTTCCTGCTATCAATAGTATCCTAGATGACGGAGATCTAAGACCATATTTTTGCAATCTGTGGACTGCTGATGGGCTGAAGAAAATGTTGTAATGTAAAACAATGCTTCAAAAAACAAACAAAACCTCTCAAGAGTAAGACAGAAATTAAACAGTCAAGAATTGTATAGAGGCTCAGATTTTACCTGATCTCCAAATTTGTCTGTCATATTTTTGTGTATGCTGACAGAAGATGTAAGACTACTGGGTTTGGGATAAATGGCTTCATCTCTAGCACCAATCGTGGCAGCCAGAGTACTAGAATTGTTGTGTATAACCTTGCAAGCCCCACTTCTCACCCAGCAGCATGGGAGAACCATTTAACATCTGCATCCTCGGGGCCCTGCACTCCGAGAGAGCTCACTGTACAGCAGCCTCAAATCTCTTATGATGGGATATAAGCATTCCTGACTGTCTCCAGAGGGAGTAATTATCTTTATAATGCTGGAAAATAAGCACATCCACCCTTCGCTTCAGAGGGAGACACTATTTACATACCTAAGGCTGTTATAAAACTGCCCTTTGCTCTGGAGAGAAGCATTAATTCTCTGCTCGAGATTGCTTGCTGTATAAACATTCTTGCAGTGATGACCCGGCACAAAGCTGCTCAGAGCCTGTGCACAGACGACCGGAAATATGAGGGAGACAGGCGGAGGAGGAATTTTTCTTTTATTTAAATTTTGCTTTTATTTACTGGTCTACACCTTGTATAATTAGATTTAGAGGTCATTCTAAAAGGCATTTAAAGAAAAATTTCCAGCCTCATACTTTTATAATGCATTTTGTATTTCTATGACACCAGAGATAATTATTTTATAGAAGGTTGAACTTAAATGTATTTTTTTTTCATTTTCAAGTGTAAAATATTTTTTCTGCATCTTAGAATATAGTCTAGAAAGTGTATTAGTGCTGTCTATGCACCATTGTACTCTAATTTATAACTACTTCATGAAGCTATTGTTGGAAAAATAACTTGAATTTTCATTACAAAACATATTCATTGCATAAACAGAATCTTCTGTAATATATATGGCATTTTCCTTAAATTTTCTGAACTCATAAATGATTTCTATGAATTGTAATTTTATTCTATGAGATAAATGTGTTGTAGATTGACCAATTTCTTTAAAGAGCAGAATATATTTACTGGGGAAAGAAAGCTTCTGTCTCTGAAACGGGGACCCGAGTGGGTTGTCCAACTAATTTTTAAGTTACAAGAATTATGTCTAAGTGAGGACTTTGGAATTTCCTGTTTTAAACTTAGAAACTCATCAAAGGAATATTCATCTCAATAGTCACTATTTCTATCTAATGTAGCCTAGAACATCAAATACTAATCTTGTAGTAAAATGTCAAAATTGATGAAATCTTAGGTTTGAAAAGAAGCTATTTTTTAAAATCAAAAATTATATTTCATTGAAAGATACAATGCCAATAATGACCTCAAAATATTCTTTCTTAGAACATAGCCATCCCATTTTTCTTACCTCTTTCTGAAGCACTTCTTGGAGTCCTCCTTTATGAGTGTGATTTTTGTGGCTGCCTCGATGTCCTGAGTTGATTGAAGTATTTACAGCAGTTTCTGTCAAACAAAAACAAGGCAGGGAATCTTTAGTCTCATTATTCCTGGAGCTGGCACCATGAGACATCTGGCTTTTTCCCCAAGACGAGATGACCATGAAAGGTAAGCATTTGGAATTGATCGAAGGCTGTCATGACATCACAACTAAAGAAACCTTGTGGAAACAGAGCACTAGAAACACAAGTACTTTCAAAAGTAGATTTCACTGTTATTAATTTTGTCACGTTCTTTGTGTGCTGAAAAACTATGGGGAATATGTAATTAAAATGTTTATTACTTTATTACAGTAAAAGACATATTACCTTTCATCTTCCCAAAATATTCTTCGTCCTTTTGAACACATTTGTCGCAGCATTCTTGCCACTTTATAAAGCAGTTCTAGTCCTCTTTCATCAGTGTCTATTTACATGGTTAGGTCTGCCTTTTCTGTCCTGAATCAATTTGAAATGCTTACAATTGTTATGGTTTATATCTAGATGTGCCCTCAGAGCCTTATGCAGTCACGTGCAGGGCTCCCACAGGGGCTGGGCCATGAGATCAGGGTGCTAGTCAGGGAGCTGGACACTGACCCGTTCATAGCCGCACATGACGCTGGAGGTGTGATGCCTGAGCAGGCAAGGTGTCTGCAAAGGCTTTATCTCCCTTCCTCCTCTTTTAAACATTCTGTTTTCTTTCGGGAATCCATAGGTTGTTTCTCTGCTGCCCTGACTGGGAGCCAGCTGACTATGGACTGAATGCTCCACAAACTGTGAGCCAAAATCATGTTTTCCTTTTTAAAGTTGTGGGTGTCAGATATTGTGTCTCAGTGACAAGAAACTCACTTAGATATGTTTCATAGCCATTTAGCCTTTAGGGGGGAGTCAGAGTCATGTGGAGCAAGATATGGTGAATAATGTAATAATGTGGGTAAAGACACAGCATAGTGGTTCTTTTTTTTTTTTTTTTTTTTTGTGGTACCGGAGATTGAAGTTGGCACCTCACACTTGCAAAACAGGTGCTTATGCCACTGAGCTATCCTCTAGCCTTCACTGGTTCTATTTTTATTTCACATGAAATATCATAAATATTTTGAATCAATTCAGGACACTGAGGCAGCCAGACCAAGATAATCCCTAAAGATAAATTCCAAAATTGCTTCAAAAACTGGCAACAATGATGGGATAGATGTGTTCAGATAGAGAAAAAGTACTTTAGGAAGGATTAACAGCAATATGTCACCGAATGTAATAACTTAAAATTTTAACTATAGTTTTGATTATGTAAAGATACGATAAAATTAATATTTAAAAAATGTCCATTTGACTTTCCTAGAATTTTTATGCTACTTTTTTCTACCTTAGAAGACTGTTGATACTCTTCATCCTAATATGTTTTTCTAGTTTCATATTATTGTCTTCAAATCTCTAGAATGTTGTTGAAGAAAATCCCTCTTGTACATATTAGTGTCCTTCGAGTAGTATTTTTCGTAGTCGTCTTAATTCATGACTTTCATTTAGGTCCTTGCATTCACAGAGGCAGAGATTTGCTCTAAGTGTACAAATTCATTGAGAAATAACAATGCTCAGTACTGTATGTAGTCATTTTGAATTTCTTACCATTATCACATTGCAATGGCAAGCAGAAACATCAAAATGAAACCCAGGATTGGGAAACAGATTTGTTTACATCAACATTCACTGGTTGGGATTAGTCTCAGAATATCATGCCACAATCTGTGATGGGCTTTCATTGGATAAGCAAGCAGGAAATGCAGAGGCAGAATGGTTTGTTAATTGATATATAATGTGCATGGTAGTGACCAGCTGTTTCGAAGAGACAGGAGCAACTGGATCTGGAACAGGAATTATTACATGGGAAACTACAAGGCTGAAGTATATCAGTTGGGGGGCTTCTGCTACAGTATTAACTGTACCATGTGACTAATAGTAAAATATAGAGACTTTGCAGAGTTTGTGATAGTTAACCTGAATTTTCAACCCAGTTGCCTTAAGGGCCATGTATCAGATTAGTAGAGCATGCCTCTGGATGTGTTCGTCTGAGTCACAGAGGCATGATTGTGAGTACTGTATCTGGTCACTGGCCCACTCCTGCCTAAGACTTCTCTTATTCTGCTTTATTCCAACCGAACAAAACCAGTTGAACTCTGTAACATAGCTTCAGCCATGCATTTGTGTTAGAGCAACCTGCACATTGATTGGATCCCTGAAATTGTGTGCCAAATTAAACTGCTCCATTAACTTGTTGATATTGAGGAGGCGAACCCTATGCCTTACCTCTGCACCATCTCAGGAGCCTCCATGAGCCCCATAGGAGAAGAAGGACTCCACCATTGCCTCTGCATCATCTTGGGAACCTTGGTCTGGCCAGAGGATCCAGGTTCCTGGCCCATTCCTCTATAGTGGGGGAGGGGAAGACAATGTGGGAAGCATCTGGGACATATGGACTGGCTGGTGCAGAGGAGCCCAAGATAAATCCACTTTAATAAGGGGAATAACTTTGCAAACAAACCTCTAATTTATTAGCTGTTCTATGATATAACTATAGGCTTGCTCCTATGGTCTAAAGTACAAAATGAATAGTTACCATAGTTTGTCAATTTCTAAATTGTATTTGATGCTACCATTCCTGCTAATTATGCTACTGCAGCTAGCATGTCACATCTATTATAAGCAGTTATCCTTTGTGTAACAATATTGGAAAGCTCTGGGGTGATAACCTCAACACAGCCCTACACCAAAAGACCGGGGACTGTGCTAAACAGGAAACCAACATCCCACTCCCAACTAATTGAGAGGTTAGGGTCTTGTGACAGACATAATCAAAGAATCTCACACACAGAGAAGTTATCTCTAAAGAACAGACTTTCCCTAGAGAGGAAATGAGACTAGTGATATAGCTACCTGCTACCAAAACTCACAGGGATCATCACAGACAGAAATTTTTCTTTTGAAATAGAAAAGGTTAAACTGCTGGAGGAGAATGCAATCTCAAAATTCCAGACCACCCAAAAGAAGTCCAGGAGGCAATGATATAGAAGTTAAAAGTCACACACTGAAGCTTCTCACATGATAGCAACTGAAGTCAAGAAAAAGCTCTATGAGAACATAGAGGACATCATCAGAAATAATCTCTAAGGGCAAAAAGAAAGAACAAAAAGGAAAGAGTTGCTCATCGTTTCTAAAGAAGACAGATTAAAAATAGAGGCACATAAGAAAATGACAGAAACCTTGAATGAACAATATAGGAAAGAATTAGAATGCATAAAATAGATTCAAATAGATATACAGGAAATAAAAATTTCACTAAAATCTGGCAAAACCACTTTATTGAAACTGTAGATAGACTTTTAGATTTGGAAGATGGAATTGCAGCTAGTGATTATGAAAAGAAATGTCTTTCAGAAATAAAAATGAACCAGGAAGTAATTTAACTATTGCAAGATAATGCAAATAAAAGTAACATAAGATTGATAGGTATAAACAAAAAAGAGTCAGCATAAATTACATAAAAAATGTATTTGAGGAAGTAATAGCAGAAAATTTCCCAAGCATGGGAAAAGAACCTGATATGCAAATAAATGAGGCATATAGAACTCTACTTAGCCTTAACCAAAGTAAATCAATGTCAAACATTATAATAACCAATTTCCAAAAACATCGGCACAAAAATAGAATATTAAATGCTATCATTGAAATACAACAAATTACTAATAAAGGAAAACCTATCAGAATCATGACAGAATTCTCAACACAAACCCTCAAGTCAAGAACTTGGAATGAAGTATTTCAAGTCCTGAGAGAAAACAAAATCTAACCAAGATTGAGGTACCCTGAAAAGAAAAATCTTTCAAAATTAATGGAGAAATAAGATACTTTCACAACAAATAACAGTTCAAGAAATTTGTGACCAAAAACAAACACTAAGAATAGTACCAAAAGATATTCTAAAAAGAGATAAAAATGACCATAATTCCAACAACAACATAAAGAAGCCCCCCAAAGAGGACACACAAAGAGGGGATAAGTCAGGAAGCAACAGCAGGTTAATAACATGACAAGAAAAATAATAAGCCAACGCATCAGTTACAACCATTAAATTAAGTGGCCTCAATTCACCAATCAAAGGAAACAGACTGCCAGAGTGGATCAAGAAATAAAATACAACAATGTGCTGTACACAAGAAGCATATTTAACTCAAAATGATACATATAGACTGAAAGTCAAAGGATGACAAACAGTGCTACACATGACAGATACCCAGAAAAAAATCAGAGGTAGCTGTGCTGATTGCAGACAATGTGAACTTCAAACAAAGAATGATCACAAGAAATAAAGAAGATCACTAAATTCTTGTTAGGGAAAAAATTCAAGTGGAGGAAATAGCAATCATAAATATATGTGCACCAAATACAGGAGCACTCAAATATATAAGACAACTTTTAATAAACTTGAAAAATCAAATAATAATACAATTTTAAAAGGAGACCTTAACATCTTATTGACACAAAGAGATAGATCAACCAGACAAAAAATCAGCAAAGATATAAGAGAACTGAGTAAAAAATGCAAACAAATGAACTTACTACACCTTTATGGAGTGTTCCCTGCAACAATATCAGAATACATATTTTTTAAGGAACAGATGGGATGTTTTCTAAAATAGACCATATACTTAGCTCATAGAGCATCCTTAAGTAAATGCAAAGTAATTTAAATTATTCCAGGCATATTACCTGACCATCACACATTGAAATTGAAAGTTACTGACAAAAGAAACTGCAAAAACTGAATAAACATAGAAATTAAATAACACCCACCTGAAAAAGCCCCGTGTCACAGATTAAAGAATATGTTAAACAATATTACAATCAAACAACAATGAAAATAAAATTTACCTGAAAGATGCAACAAAAGCAGTTCTCCGATGGAAATTTAAAACAGTGAATTCTCACATAAGGAAAACAGAATGAGCACAAATAAACAACCCTATCTGCACTTAAACCTTCTAGAAATAGAAGAGTAATTCAAGCCCAAAGCCCAAAGAAGGGAGGAAATTATAAAAGTCACAGTAAAGATTAATGAAATGGAGACAAAGAAAACAATACCAAGAATAAATGAAGGGCCACTGAGATAGCTCAGTGGTTGAAGTGCCTGCCTAGGGAAGCACAAGGACTGGGGTTTGATCCCTGGTGCCATGTGCCATGCTGGCCCCACCCCAGGTGCACTGAGTGAACCACCAGGACTGGGCATGGTGACATACCCCTCTAATCCCAGTGCTAGGGAGGCTGAAACAGGAGGATCACTACGAGTCCAAACTGCATAGTGAGATCCTGTACCAAACACACACAAAAAAAGAAAAAAGAAAAATAATACATCTAACAGTTGGTTCTTTGAATGAATTAATAAAATTGATAAAACCATAGATAACTTTATTAAATAAAGGAAAGAAAAAACCTTAAAATTATGCAATATAGAATGAGAAGGGTGAAATCACTATAGATCCTGTGGAAATTATGAAGATTATCAATACCTATCTTGGACATATTTTCTTTCATAGGGTATAAAGCATAGAGGAAACTGACAGATTCCTAAAAACATGAATTACTAAGGCTGAGCCAAGAAGATATAAAAATTCTGAATAACCCAATATCAATCAGTGAAGGTGAATAACTTACCAACAAAGGAAAGCTGTGATGTATTCACAGTTGAATTTTACAAGAAATTTAGAAAAAAATTAATGCCAATACCCCTCAAAATCTTTAATAAAATTGAAAGGAAAACAATTATTCTTATTTTTGGAGGCAAGTGTTAACCTGATACCCAACCCAGAGAAATAACTAACCATAAAAGAGAAATAGAGGCCATTTTCCATAATAAACATTGATGCTAATCTCCTCAATAGAATATTGGCAAACAGAATGCAGAAAATAAAAAAGATTATACATTTTGACTGAGCAGGATTCATCCCAGGAATGCACAGGTGATTCACTATAAATCAACAAATATAACAGACCACATCAACAAGCCAAAGACAAAAATCATGTGATCATCCTAATAGATGCAGAAAATCCTTTTGACAAAGTGCATCATGTATTCATGATAAAAACCCTGCAGAAAATTGGAATAGATGGTGTTAACTTCGATCTGATAAAAGCCATATATGACAAACAAATAGCCAAGATCAACTAAATGGACAAAAACTGAAATCTTTAAATATAAAATCAAGAACAAGAGAAGGATGTCCTTAAAAGCCAGCCAGATAATTCAGTGGACTAAAGCACCTGCTTAGGCAGGTGCATGGACTGGGATTTGATCCTTGTTGCGTGTGCTGGTCCCACCCCCAGGTGCACTGAGATGTGACTGAGCCTGGGTGTGGTGGCCCAAGGCTGTAATCCCAGCATTTAGGAGACTGAAAACAGGAGGATCACTATGAGTCTAATCAGTATAGTGAGACCCTGTAGACCCTGTACAAAATATATAAAAAAAGAGAAGTATGTCTCTATCACTACTTCTATTAAACATAGTTCTGCAAACATTGAGTGTGGTTAGACAAGAGAGAGAGAAAAAGAAATACACATAGTAGAGGAAGAAGTTAAATTATCATTATTTATAGAAACCATGGTATTCTACATAGAAAATTCCAGAACTCCAACAAGAGGCCACTAGATTTAATAACTAAATTAAGCAGCATAGATGGATACAAACTCAATACTCAAAAATTAATATCATTTCTGTACACAAACAGCAAACTCACTGAGAGAGGAATTAAAGAAATGATATATTTCACAAAGGTATCCCTGAAAAATGAAGTATTTAGGAGTCAATCTATGAAATGAAGTAAAAGACCTATATATTGAAATTATACTACCATGAAAAAAAGAGATCAAAGTGGATGTCAGAAAATGGAAAGATATTCTATGCACAAGGACAGGAAGAACCAACTTTGTGAAAATGGACATATTCCTGAAATTGTTATACAGACTAAATGCAATCCTGATCAAAATACCATTAGTATACCTACCACACAGATTTACAGAAAACATTCCTAAATTTCATCTGAAAACAGAAGACATTTAGAATAGTAAAGGCAATTCTGGGCAACAAAGGCAAAATGGGAGGTATCACAATCCTTGACGTGGTATTATACTACAAAGCTGCTGTGATGAAATCAGCATGGTACTGGCAAAAAAAAAAAAAAAAAAAACAAAAAACCAGACGTGAGGAGAAATAGATCAGATTAGAAGATTCAGATGCAACCACAAACACACTCAGCCAGCTTATCTTTGACAAAGGGGCCAAACATATTCACTGGATGAAAGATAACCTTTTTAAAAATGGTGCTGGAAAAACTGGATTTCTAAATGGTACACATCTAGACTACATTTAGATCCATATTTATCACCATGCAGTAAACTATAGTGAACATATAAATAATTTCTTAGATCAAATATCTAAACTTTGTGTGTGTGTGTGTGTGTGTGTGTTTAGTACAGGGTCTACAGGGTCTTGTTATGTAGATCAGACTCATAATGATATTCCTGTTTACAGCATCCCAAGTGCTGGGAATTCAGGTGTGTACCACCATGCCTAATCTCAATCACTGTCTCAGTGTGTCCCAGGGGGTGGAGCCAGCATGGCAGACCCAGGGATTGAACCCCTGGCCCTTGCATCTGCCTAAGCAGGCATTTTAATTTGCTGAGCTATTTGGCTAGCCCTAAATATTTAAATATTAAAACAGAAGCACAACGGCCCATGAGTTGGCTCAGTGGATTAAGCACCTGCTTAGGCAAGTGCAGGGAGTAGGGTTTGATCCCTGGTTTTGCACTGGCCCTGCCCCTGAGCACACTAAGCAGGCCACTGAATCTAGGCATAGTGGTGCATGTCTGTAATCCCAGGGCTGGGGAGGCTGAAAACAGAAGAATCACTATGAATCCAAGCTGTGTAGTTAGACCCTGTACCAAATACATAAATTTAAAAAAAGAAGAAAATATTCTCAGGGTCAGCAATATAGCTCATCTGGCTAAGCACCTACTTAAGCAAGCAGAGGGAATGGGGTTTGATTACTGGTACCATATGCCATGCTGTCCCCAACCCCAGGCCCACTGAGCCAGCTGAGTCCAAATGTGGTGGTGCACATCTGTAATCCCAGCCCTGGGGAGGCTGAAAAGAGGAGAATCACTATGAATCTGACCTGCACAGTGAGACAATGTACTAAATACATTAAAAATAATAATAATAATTTAAAAAGTAAATGCATAAATAAATAAAACAGAAGCACTAAATCTACTAGATGAGAAAGTAGGTAGAAAGCCTGCAGACAGAGGAATAGGTAGAGATTTCATAAACAAAAAACCAAACTACATGGAAAATACTTCAAATGATAAAAAATTAAGATCCCATTTTATTAAAATATTTTGCACATCAAAAGAAATCACTAAGAGGGTGAAAACAAAAGCCATGAATTAGGAAAAACTGTTAGCCAACTGTCCCTCAGCTACATGACTTATATATAGAACAAAGAATTTTATAAAAATCAGACCTCCAAAATTCAAAGACCTGATGGAAAATGGGCATCTGTAATGAATACACATTTCTCAGATGTAGAAACACAAATGTTAAGTAAATATATGAAAAAAGTCCAACACCATTAGTTATTCAAAAATGCAAATTAAGAAAACAAGGAAATTTCATCTCACCCAAGAATGTCTATCATCAAAAAGTCAGGGGCTGGCGAGATGGCTCAGTGGTCTAAAGCACCTACTTGGAACAAGCTTGGC
>NDGM011177165.1:0-12689 GCA_002564305.1 Octomys mimax | reverse complement strand
GAAACTGTCCTAGCGACTTGATTTGAAACTGTCTAATTGCTATTTGTTTATCAATAAAATTATAAAAAAAAACAACAAAGGGAGAGAAATAACTTTATGGGAAAGGCACTGGTCAGACACCGACTTAACCAACTGCCAAAGGGGAGCATCACCTCCCGCTGGCATCACGAGGCCACTCTGACAGACCGGGAAAGTCACAGAGGATTTTTATAGTCTGCTCATCTGAAACACAGTACTTCCATCTAATCACAAGAGAAAAAAAAAATCCAAGTCGGGTAACATCATAGAAAATAACTGACTCATATTTATCAAAACATGAATATCACAAAAGATAAGGAAAGGCTGGGAAACTGTCTAGACAAGAGGAATGTACAGAGAAATAACAATTAAATGTGATGTGGGATCGTGGTTAGCACACAGGTAGAGAAAGAATACTCTGGAAAAACTGGTGAAATTCACAGAAAGTGTGTAGTTCAGTTTCCCAGTATTGTACTAATGTTAGTATCCTAGTCTTGATCTTTATATTACGGTTGTGTACCATGTTAACCTTAAGGGATTCAGGATGAGTGATGGAAGGGACTTCAGGAATACTTTACCTCTATTCTATAAATCTGCAATTAGCATAAAGTCTTTCTTAAAGCCACGAACAGGAGGTAGAAGGGACCTGTGGATGTTACGATGTTAGGCGCCCCCAGAAGGACAAGTCTCGCATTCTGTGGCTTTTCATTCCTATGTCCGTGTGAGCACTTCTCCTGCCAGGGCTGGAGAGTGTTACCCCGCTCTGGCCTGCCAGGGCTGGAGAGTGTTACCCCGCTCTGCAGGAGCATGTACAGCAACAGCTGTGCCCTCAGACCCGCCCCCAACTTTAGCCTCCCGGTTGACCCGATGTCCTGATAGGCACCTCATAGTCAGCAAGTAATTCCAGCAAGTGACAGTCTAACCTGAACTGAAACATCGCCGTGGAAAAGTTTTCTAGGGAATATAAAAATGAAGGTACTCCTCAGTTGTTTTTTCTTTTTCATTTTTTTCTTCAGGGAAAAAAAAGGAGTTATGTTACAGAATTCTAATATCCAATGTGTAGGAAGTTAGTGCCCCAAGCTAGGAGACTGGTTAATAATTCATGGCATAGCCATAGTTTGGAATGCCACAGCCCAATTAAAAATATCATATAGATCATTTATTGATATCCTATATCACACTCCCAAGGATTAAATAAACAAGCTCTGTGTGTTGTATGTGCATATGGTGCATGCATGCGCCTATGTAATCTATCAACCTGCTCAGAGAGATAATGAGATTGACAGAGTGAACCTGTGGAGGAGCAGTCTCCACAAGACAGCAGGGGGACCCTGGCTGGTAAGTGCAGAACCCTTTTTACTTAAAAAAATTTTTAAAAAAAAGTAAAGGCCAGGGAAATGGTTCAGTGGAATAAGTGCTTTCCTGGCAAGCACAAGGGCCTGAGTTCAATCCCCGGTTCCAAAAAAAAAAATCAAGGTAAAGAGACTCTGGCTCTCAAATGGTGGGGTAGATGTATCTAAGAGTCTCTTTTCTCCTCCAAAGCCGCCATGCAACATCAAGCAGAAGACAAACAGGAAGGGAGGCTCTGTCTTTGACAGAACTAGGAAAGCACCATGAACTAGAAGCCCAGTGTGTGAGGAAGGGCTTCCCCAGGGCGGACAGCAGCAGAGAGGCCTGGAGGAGACAGAGCCAGGGTGCCCTGAGCATGCAGAACCCACAGCAGCTGTCCTGAGGAACAGGAAACGCCGCGGCAACGCCTACCTGAGTGACGATGGGAACCGGGAGGCTGCTCTGGCCTCTTCAGGCCCATGGAGCAGAGTCACACAGGCATGGCGTTTCTACAGCGAGCAGCCTGCGGGCAAGCTGATGGGAGAGAGCAAAGCCCTGAAGGCAAAGCAGAGCAGCGCTGTTCACACCCACATGGCCACACTCACACAAGCCCGAGCTGTAGGAGGCTTTCTTGGCACTTCAGTGAAGGTTCAGCTCAACTGTACAGCAGGAAAACCCCAGAAGCCTGAGGATAATGGATGAGCATTTCCTCATTTAGAAAAGGGTTACATACTTGCCAGCCAGTGGCCCCACTGTTGACACTGGACACTGCTTTTGCACAGGTTCACTCTCTTAGTCTTGTTATCTCTCTAAGAAGGTTGATAGATTACATAGGCACATGGATGCACACATGCACGTGAAAATGCTCATATAGAAGAATTCCATGAATAGGACCTACAGGCTGGCTGCTTCTGGTGCTCAGGGACTCAGGCTCCTAGCTGTGCCCTGCTACCTTGTGCACGGCTTCCACCCTCAAAGTGACCACACAGTGCTAAGTGGCTCTCACAGCCCAGCCATGACATCCATTTCCCTGACTACCAGGAGGCTGAGGCAGACTCCGTGCCCCTCCCTCTCTGAAAGTGTCCCAAGAGCAAGTGACACCTTGGCTTTGTATGGTGTTGGCCAGAGTTTAGCTCCATAGCTACACCCAGTGCTGGGTGTTAGGATTTTAGCTGAACAGTGAAGGGAATTGGTCTCTGCTCTTGGAGAAGAAGGAAGTAGGTAGAGAATGGGATGGGCACTTTTGGTCCTCCCATTTCTGTCCGTGAAATGGCATCACTTCCGCCATGACCATGAACCAAAGAGAACACGACAGCTCATAAGCGCGACTGCGTCCTCGCTCCTCCTCACAGCTTCTCGGAAAGAAGTAATCTCACGCAAGAAAAAGCTGTCACGAAAAAGGAACAGAACACAAATAATGCGAAGATGTTACAAGTGAACAGGACAGAACCGGACAAGACAAGCGCTAGTGACAAATGAACATTTACCCAAACAGCTGCTGCAATGCACTCCGCCCAGACAGATAACACTGCGACCCACATACGGCCATATACTTGACCAGTGCAGCAGCACTTTCACCAACCTCTAGGCAGAGAGAAGGGTCAGGCACGGATGAGCAGACAGTACTGCAAGCACCATCAGATGTACAGAAGACAGGGCTAAACAAGCAAGCAAAATAAAATAAAATATATACATAAAGAATATAAAGCTCATAACAAATCAATGAAAATGTGGGGAACCAGCACCCTTGGATTACAGACATCCAATTCTGTATTACTCAAGAGAATGTTCGAAAATAAAGAACACAAGTCAAACGCCCAGTATGCCACGAAGAGCTGACGCGGGCCCGCTGTGTCCACGATAGAGCCCAGAGCTGGTAGGTGGCGGCACACACCTCTAATTCCAGGACTCGAGAGGCTGAGGCAAGAGGACAGCAAGTTAGAGTTCAGCCTGCACTGTCAGAGCACATTTATAGGACAGCAGACCTGTAGGTATTCTATGACAAAAGTCAGAAATGAAATCATACTCACACTGCTGTCACACAGCCAGGCTTGACTGTCTAGGCCCAGACAGTCCCCTTAACAACATGTAAGGTCCAACTGACTGTCTGGCTTGTTTTAAAAAGATGCAGTGATTCCAGCTTGCGTCAAGGGCTTCAGGGCCATCATGTTTGGGGGAATCCTGGCCCAGTTGAGGACACTTCCACTCTCCCTACTCTTCTCAGATCCCCTCCCTCCTCTTCCTGTACAAACCTGCCTGACAACAGATGATGTAATTCTTGTATTCCATGGAACCAATGCTGTAATAATCTGCCACCAGCTTTGTACTTCCCATTGGCAAACCATATTTAAACCAAACTCAAACCTGACTCCGGGCTGGTGACTTGAACCTCTGGGTTATCCAGTCAATTAGTGAAATAAAAGTTGCCTTCTAACTCCTCAATGCAGAGTCTTCTGTTTGGATTGATATTGATTTTTCTGCTACAGGACAACTTACAAAAACTGTCTCAAAGTAAAATAAAACATCTCTGGAGATGTATCACAGTGTTCCCCGAGTTCCCTCACAGGACAGAGTAGGACAGGGCAGTAAAACCTAGAAGCAGCTGGACTTCAGAGGTGAAGAAAGACCTTCTTGGGGTTCCAGGCTAAAAAAAAAGAAAAAGCCCAGTCACTGATGTGGCACAGAAGCCTGCATGGAAATCGAGTCTACTTTAAAGCTCTCAATAGCATAATTTAACCTGAGAAGATGAGAAGCAAGGCCTGCAGATGTGATGCAGCCCAAAGATTTTAACCAGACGATCAGAAAATGATTGTAGAAAAGCACCAGTAGTGACTCTTCCCAGTTCTGTGGGTCCTTCTGTCCCCATCCAGCCATTCACTTCCACCCTTGTGCCTGGAAGCAAGTACAGACAATGCAAAGTGAGCAGGCATGGCTGCGTGCCAATAACACTTTATTTATAACAACACAGACTGCTGGACTTCATCCATGGGCCATCATTTGATGCTTTTTAAGTTAAACAATCACTCCAGGTAGAAAGCAAAGATAAAAGTTTTGAAAGTTGTGAACTGTTCAGGGAAATAATGTACACACCTAAATTGTTATAACACAAATTTCAGTGGACAAAAGACAAATGAAACTGGAGCAAAAATACCAGCAAGAAGTAAAAAGCTAAAATCTGCTCTCCTACCTGCAGACTAGAAAAAGAGCCATACCTTCCGGCTCCTTTGGCAACAAGAGCCTTCGAGGCCCCATGACGCGCAAGGATAATTCAAGAAACCAAGACATCTGTTGGAAGCCATAAAAATTATGATCAGTTCTAAATAAAGAAGGTGATGTCACTGTCAACCCTTTTAAAAGCATCTAGCGGTTCTCAGGGACACTGGGATTGCTAACCCATGGTGACAGCTGGAAGAAGGGGCCTCATTTTCCTCCCACGAAAAATGAGGCAGTTGAATTGAATCAGTGCTCCCTGGGCCTGGCTATCTATCCCATCCAATCACCTGAGACAGATTTTCTAATGCCTCTTCCTGGGTCCCATCCCAGACAACTTAAATTAGAATTTCTGGAGTTGGGAAGGACAATGTTTTCTTAAGCTCCACAGATATTCAGATATGCAGTGAAGAGGGGAACCACTGAATGAGATGGTGTTGGAGGTACTTATTGATTCATATATTCTATAAATATATTTGTACATATGGAGAATTAGCCAAAACTTAGACTTTCAAAATGGTGCATAAAGAAGGCTAAATTAGTCAACTGTGGATGTGGCCTGCCATAACAGAACTTCCCATCCTTGTCCATCCTGGTTCAAGCTTCAGAGCAACTAAAGAAATCCTAAGGACTTAATGCCACCCTGATAGAGAGACTGGCAATTATTCAAAATAAAGAAAAAATGAAAGTGCATCTCTTCAGCCATGTAATTAAGTCCTTTAAAGGGCAGTGGTTCCTAGCAGCAGAGTTGCAAATGTCAAAGTGTGTGGGAATGCCAAGCAAGTCTAACCCCTCCTCTATCTCTTAAATGGCTTATTTCCAAAAATTAGCAAAGTCTGGAGAGATATAAGCTCAAGAATAAAAGTCTCAACAGAGAAGGTGATTTCCTAGGGAAGCCAGATAATCCCTAATGCTTAAGAGTAACAACAGTGTCAGTTTGCTCAGGGCCAAACTGATGTGCACCTGTTTCCCCAGAGCGGTTATTAATAGTCCTCCTGCATTGTCCTCGAGCAGGCTGGCAGCCACACCACCACTCCACTGCCGACACTAACCATGATACGTGAGCTGTGACTGTCACAGCACAGGTGGGGGCCGTGATTGGAAAGATCCTCACAGGTCATACTCCACCCTTACAAAAGGATTCTGGTCCTTACAGGATTGTATGACAGCAAGCTGGTGTTGGTCTGCAGTGTGTGAGGCAGAGCTAAACTGTGTCACACAGTCAACTAATGGTCTCACACAGGGACACATCAATATTGAAGGATCCATCCTAGAAAACCAAAGGAGAGTGTTCATGGGACTGAAAGAGAGTGGGTGGGAAGCAGAGCGGACTTGCCAAGGTGCTTAGGGAAGAGAAGATCAGGAAGACAAGGGTCGTGGGCCAGGGAGATGGCTCAGTAGAATAAGCACTTCCCTGGCAAGCACGAGGGCCTCAGTTCAATCCCCAGTTCCACCCAAAAAAAAAAGGAAGACCTGGGTCCCCAAACCGAATGTGATCAGGAACAAGAATGGGATGAGAGGTCTCAGGCAGCAGGCAGACAGAGCCTGGTACAGGAGGCTTTTGCCAACAGTCTGTTTCCTGTTTCCTTTAGGCCTTGCTGGCCTAACTCACTATAGCAAGATGTCTTAAAGGACTAAGTTCCTGGCACTCTGGTAGAATTGGAATTCGTAAAAAAAAAAAAAAAAAAAAAAAAATTCACTGGTGTCTATTCTGGTACAGATTTCCTTGATTCAGACCTTTAATTCAAACTGTTCAATTATTTAGAAAAAAGAAAAACTTTTCAAATTAGGAAGCCTGGTTTTCAAAGAAAACTGATCAACAGAAACCTGTAGGGCCATTGTCTGATCTTCTCAGGCTCTCGTGCATTAGGTAAAGAATGTAAGACACAGCGAATACACAGGTGAAATGCCAAATCCACACAGCCAGGCGCGCTAGCCCTGAAGGGAAAGATGTCACTGCTCACCTCCTTCAGATGCAGGAAGGAACGGTGATGGCTGAAAGTGAGCGACAACGCGTATTCATTCAGCGGGGTCTGTATTCAACCTCTCCTGTGTGCACAGGGCCGCCGTGTCCACCTGGTAAATTGCAGGGGTATGGGAAAAGGAGAAAGACAAACTACCGCGATGGCAAGTATTTGTACGATAGCAATGGAGAAGCAGCCCCTAGCGTCTGTGGGTGGCTCACTGCTCACGGCCCCTTGGAGACAGGGCTCACCGCCACATTAGCAGTCTGTGACTCCACAGGAAGTGGGGGCCGGACCCCAGCTCTTGCTTTCCAGGGTAGAGCTTCTCTTCCACTCCCTCAAAGCTCTCAGCTGCACATCTTATTCTAAAGTTCAATAAACCAACTCCCTTCCAACAAATTCCATACTTGCCTCAGCTAATTTCAGTAGATTTCTATTTGCTGCAACGAAACACAACTTTTTTTGTTGACTTAAACAGTTAACAAAGGCAAATTTGACCCAAGTGTGTGGTACATACCGGCAATCCCAGCACTCTGGAGGCTGAGGCAGGGTGACCACCACAAGTTCGAGGTCAGTCTAAGCTACCTAGTGAGCTCAAGGTCAGCCTGAACTACATACTACAGCCTGAACTACAGCCTGTCTCATGAAAGCAAAAGGCAAACTTGAGTTCTTAATATAACAAAATGACTGATTTTTTTCTGATGTTTTATAAAATTCCCTTCAAGAATACTGCCGCCAAGGGGAAATTCTTTTGCAAAGAAAATGGATTAAATACAAAAGGAAGATGGCACGTCCAGTAACAAATAAGGTGTAATTTTAGTGGAGATTCTTAAATTTGACACCAGAAGTATGGCAAAGGCCATGTGGTTGAGGGTAGGATCAGAAATGCAGGGGACAGCCATCGAAGTGTACTAAAGCCAGTTTTATCAAAATAGAAGTTATGAAAGAGCTGGTTCCTCCCTAACACACAGAGATTTCATCATCTGCTATTGATACCTCCATGCTTCTGTTTGTGGTTTGGATTTGGACATTGTAAGCTTCAGGACACATGTTTTAAACTGTCACCTGGGGTCGCTGCTATTGCTTTTCCAAAACAGGAACTGCAGTGTGCTCTGTGGCCGCCTCCGCCCTGAGCAGAATACCCAGTTATTGGAGTATCTTGTTGCACCCTTGTGGTTGTTCCCTAAAATAGCAGTGAAGAATAAATACGTAAGTATATTAGTACTATGATGAAAAATATATTTCTCCTGATCTTATTATGGTTAGAAATAAAAATATTGATACCAGTGGTGTTAAAAGTAGCACTTCTTGGTCTGGGGGTGTGGCTCAGTGGTAGAGCACTTGTCCAGCATGGAATGAAGCCTTGGGCTACACCCCCAGCACTACAAACAAATCAAAGAAGGCAAAATAACATGTGCCATCCAATGTTGGGGTGACTAATACCAGTTAGTCATTGGGATCCAGAAGCCAAATTAATGCTTAGTTTTAAAGGAAAAAAATGACATGAGAAAACACATCTAAAAAGTAGAGCTATCATCAGCGGTACTTCTTGCTAAAGGTGTGATGTTACTGAGGATTCCTTGTTCTTCCAGAAACAGTCCTCCACTCTGATACCCAGCCGGCCTGCTGTTCAGTGCCTCTGCAGTGGGTTTTCCGCACAGCCTCAGGGAACTCTCATGCACTGAAGTAAGGGGTGTCCCCAGAACAGAGCGGCATGCCAGTAAACTGTGGGATTATGCAAAATCTCACCTCTCTTGACATCTGCTTAAAGTCCTTCGAGCACAAAGGGAACTGGTTAAAAGCTGGCTTACCTACCTTACTGACAGCATCACCTCTCGACTAATAGAAGCTACAGCAAAGAGACACAGCTATTTTCTACCAGCTCCTGTGTGACAAGGAAGAACTGATGGGTTACCATGTCATCCCAGAATGTGTAATAAAGCAAGGAAGCACAGGGCAGATACTGACATGGGCTGAAGATTTTAAAAAGCAGGTGTCAAAAATTTCAAAAGCAAGAAAGGCATTACTGCACACTATAGACACAAGAAGCGTGTAGATTTGACACCACAAGGCGGGGCATATTGACTGCGTGACACAGAGCAAAAGGGCTTCCTTCTCTAAATCCACACTGCCTAGAAGCATGCTTTGGCCTCCCCCTTTTTAAATGGAGAAAGTAAAGCCATGTACTACAGTGGTTTATTGGGAGGTTAACTAAGAAAATGCATTTGAAATACCTAGCACTAATTCAGAAAAGAGTGAGCATTTGAAACACACACACACACACACACACACGTGTGCACACCAATAGAAAATATCTGAGGGGCTTGAAGGTTCTCAAGAGAGCAAGGGGCTGGTGAAAAAGCACTTCTGACGCCCTTAGATTTCACATGAGTGGAAGGTGGGAGACAGGAGAGTATACCTCAGAATGAACATGAAAGGCTGCCCAGGTGCAGAGGTTGGAGTTCTGATCAGAAGGAGGAGAAGTCCATGCAGAAAACCAAAGGACAGGTAGTGAGGAAAAGAGAGGGATGGGGCTCACCTACTCTCTGGAACTACTATGTGAGCTGCCTCACACTCCCCATCTCCCCCTCTTCCCAGCTCCCTCCTCATCTCCAAAGAGTCTCACAGCTGTCTATCACTACTCCTTTATTTACTCTCTAAATTATTTCTTTCAGGTTTCTCATAGGAACGAAATTATGAGAAATTTAACCTTTATTTCATTCAGCACCCTAGTCTCAAGATCCATTTCCCCACAAATGCCTTAAATTCATCCTTACTTGTTGCCCAGTTGTAGCCCAGTGTGTATGTAGATCCCATGTTCCTCACCCGTTCACCTGTGGGTGGGCATCTGAGCCACTTCCATGACTTATTATGAGTTGTGCTGTTATAAATATGGGCATGCATGGATCACCGTAATGTGATTGTTACTTATGCTCTTGTTTCTGGGACAAAATACTCAATACCCACAAGATAAAGGAGGATACATTCACTTAGCTCACAGCTTGTAGAGGTTTCAGCCTACAGTCAGCACTCCAAGGCAGGACAGTGTGGCGGAAGAGAAACAGCCCATGGCAGGGCAAGCAGGAGGCAGCAAGGCGGCGGCAGCAAGACCCCCTTTCCCTTTAATTCCCTCAAGGCTGTCACCTTTGGTTGGTGCCACTCATACGCATAGTAGGGCTTGTCTTCAGCAAATCCAGTCAGATACACTCAGAACTATGCTAAATCAATTAGCGGACCAATCCAGCACCACACATCCTTCATCCCAGTATCACACAGCCACGATCCAACCACCTCACCAAAGCCACACTATGATGCAGGAGACTTTGGGGGCCCACTTAAATATAATCCAGTAATGGGCAACCTTTTAGAACTTTCAGTGTTACAAAGAGCTTCCAGCTGGGTGTGTGCCATGGATTCACCACCGCTGATATAAACCACAGCAACGATGTTTCTAATTCTTCCAGGAAGATATGTGAGAGGATAGCTAAGTCAAATGGAATTTCTATTTTATAGGTGTTTATACTTTGTTGTAAGAATATGACTCTGAAATTATTCTGCCAAATCATATATGGAGGTAGAGATATACTCATTTAAGTGCATTGGCTGCCTTGATCTTTATAGATCATACTGTGCTTTGTAAGGCATGCGTGTTGGCTTTGATGCATCCCTAGGTGGAATATTTAATTGCTCAAAGCAAATAAGATGCCTCCACAGCCAGCCAACTGTTAGCAGATATCACCCATGGCAAAGATGTGCTCCATCCTTCCGAGCCTAACAAGTAGGTCAATGAGACTAATTCTTAATCACCCAGTGAGAAACTGAGCACTTCTTATCCAAGTGAACTGGAAACATGAGGCAGGGCCTTTCCATCTGGTAAGATGCTTTGGCCTGTGTGTCGGTCACAGTTCTCTAGAGGAACAGATTTAATATGGAGTGTGTGTGTGTGTGTGTGTGTGTGTGTGTGCACGCGTGCGTGCGTGCGCGCTTGCGCGTGTGTCTGTGTGCATGTGTGTCTGTGTGATTGCACAGAGGACTTACCAGTAGGTTTACAGGGTTGGACTCAGAAGAATCCAGTGGACAGCTGGAGAGGGAAGAAGGCAGAATTGCCGCCTGCACGCTGGAAAGCTGGAGGATCCAAAGGTCAAGGCCTGGAACCCACGCGCAGGGAAGCGCAGTGTTGGAAAATCTGAAGGTCTGTGTTGGAAGGATGAAGAGCCTGAGCTGGGAGCCTGAAGGAACAAGAGACAGACGTCCCAAGGACCGGCCAAGCCTGCTTCTCCAGCACAGCAGAAGGAGCCGTTCCAGCCCAGGCTATCCGCCTGTCGCTTGTGCCAACTACATCCTGGCAGGTCTTCCCTCTGGTTTGCCAGCGAGCAGTCCACAGACACACCCCGATGTGTGCTGCGCTAATCCGTGAAGGGGCGCTTCCTCGAGTCAAGCTGATGTCCTCAGTGGGCCATTGCATCCATGTGGTGCTCAGAACAGTGTGAAAACGCCCACACAGGTGTGAGTAAACAATGCAGGAACACAAAGATGCCTTAACCCTGAGTCAGTGTATCAAAGAGAGTGAAGTCGAGCTACCATGAAAACCTAATTTATATGGGCCACAAATTGGAGGGGGCCTGAACGTAGCAGACCATACTGCCTGGACTGTGGAGAAAATGTGGCTCAAAGAACTTTATTATGGAGGGAGACATGCTTCAAACTGTATTTCTGACAGCTCTGCGGGGCTTGAATCAGGACATGACTTGGCTAGGAGTCTGCTCTGCGTGTCACAAAGCTGCATTCCAGGTATCCACTGGGTGACACATCCCAAGTTGTCAGCAAAATTTACTTCTTTATGGATAAACAATTGACACTCCATTTTCTTGGTACTTCTCTGCTGAGACCATCTCTGAGCTCCTGGGGTCACTATCATGGTCACACTAAAATCTCTTTTCTAGCATTGTAGCTTATTCTTCAAAAATCCATTTTTTTAAGGGTTCACCTGGTTGAAACAAGCTCACCAAGGCCAGTCCCTCTTGATTAATTAATTCAAAACCAACCCTGATTAAGGGGCTTACTTACATCCACAAAACCCCTTCACCTTGGTCATGTCATGTAACCTGACCACTAGAGTCCATGCACTATTCCTGAGTTGAACCCAGACTTAGCAGAAGGGATGACACAGGAAATAAATATTATACCGGGGGTAAGAATCTTTGGGGCCATTTTGGAATCCTCCCTATCACAGTCAGTGGCTGATCTGACACAAGGAGGAGTCAAAGATCAGTCAACGCCATCAATCAGATTAATTTAGAGGATGCTGGTGCGACTGTCTGGCCTGACATGTGACAGGAAATGAGGTTTAATGAGGAAGATAATGAATCTTGGTCAAGTATTCATCCTGAGGCGTCCGGGGTACATCCATTTATCCTGAAGCAGTTCCGTCAATTTGTCTCCCCAGTACCTAAGGTCTAATTAAGTGTCATGGAGAAGAGGGGCCTCTTAAAACTCGAAGTGGTTCTATCATAAAGTTCACAATTCTAAAATGTTACAAATGGCCTTGAACTTGAGAAACAGTTAGCAAGTTGATTACATTTTAGAGTCATGTCTTCTTTCCTTTAATCCAGCAACCAGTCTAAGAGATTTTTTTTAATTGAGTTGTTTTGATAAATGCGCCTTTCAGACTCTGTTATTTCTGAGAAATAGCCAAACATCTTTTTTCCTCCAGGAATGTTTATCTTAAAATGCATCCAGTAATAGATGAATGAGTTGTTAAGCAAGGAGATAAATGAAATACCCAAAATAACCAAGGAACCATTAGGGTTACACTGATGTAAATTGGACTAAATAATCTAAACTCTTGCTCTAAACCATGTGAATTACCCCATGGCTTCGAGACTCGTGCAGTCTCATGTCCTGTGACTCACACAGTAAATTGTAGGATGTCATTACCTAGTACAGTGTAGAAAAGACTTCATCGCTGAGTTTTCCTCGAGCCAAGCCCCACGCTACAGCTTTCAGATATGCTATCTATCCCATTTCCCTCTAGTATTTCTGAAATAGGATAGTACTACTCTCATTTCTTAAAACTGGTAAGGCAGCTGTGGCTTACAACTTAACCATTTCACCAAGCTAGAAAGTAAAAAGAGCTGGCTTGAAAAGAGCTGGCTTGTTCTCTCTCTC
>NDGM011177163.1:0-16705 GCA_002564305.1 Octomys mimax | reverse complement strand
TGGGTTTTAAAATTTATTTTGTATTATTCTGTATATTCTCTTTGAAAAGAAGGAACCAAAGTATAAAGGTTGTATTCAATTCATTTAGACTAAAATATAACTAAGAATGAAATATTTTGATGTCTGAATTTATAATTTCAAACACATATTTATTAAATTTCCTGAGTTACTATTCAGATTTTTATTTAGGATGTGTTCTCAGCAGCAAATAAAAATAGCCTGTTCCTTTTTTTAAAAAATAGCCTAGACTGGTCAGAAAAGGTATTGTTACTCTCTGACTTAGAGTTTTCATGAGAAAAAAATAATCTTTATAAACTTTTTAAAGTATTTGTTTCATGAATGCTTTTTTAATAAAATATATATTTGGCTTGAAAGTAAAATCTAGCTTTTTATTCTAGCATTTTTTCTTTCATAAAGGTAGACTTTTGTCAAAATGCATTGACCTAGCTAAATTTTACAAAATGATGAATATAGAAAAAGTACAAACAATTGAAAAAAGGAAACAAAACAAATGATTATCTGCTCCTTTCCATAGACCAACAGAAATGTACAGTACAGTTGTCCAAACCATCCTGCTTACATACATAGATAAATTCCTTTTCCCCCATTCCCTCTCCTGTCCTTCTCCTCAATTCAGTAACTCCTTTTGCTTTGAATGTAATCTTATAAAATGGATTTTTAGATGTTTAGAAACATTAGAATTTTTAGATCATGCATTTAGGTCAATTTGAAATTCTCTTCTGCTAATTTGCTTCCAAAGATCACCTTTGGGAGAACATCTAGATACAGCCCATAACAAATAATAAGAGCATAAAATCATATGCTACACGAAGACTGTCTTATTATGGGTTTGTATCTTTCCCCTTTGTGCATTGGCCATGGGTTTATGATTTATAGCTTATTTACTGTTGTGAATTATTTTTTACTTTATTAGGAATAATGTTTTAGATCTGACAGTAGGGTAACTCCTTAAACATTAATATTCTACTCCATGGCATTTTTGCTTATATTGGTTGTTATTTAATAAACAGAAAATAAACTAACTTATTGGTCTTAATATTTGGACATTACATACATCCTTATGGTACTTACTTCCTTTGATATTATTCAGATAAGTTAATGTATTTAATTCATAATTCCTAAATTTCAGCTGATTCCAACTATCTTAGTTAATTGTCTCTCATTGCTGACAGAAAATATCCAGAACCCAAAGTTAAAGAGGGAAAGGTTTATTTAGCTCACAGTCTGTAGAAGTTTCAGTCCATAATCATCTGACTCCAAAGCAGGGTGGCAAATGGCAGAGGAGCAACAATTCATGGCATGGGAGACAAAAAACCAACAAAGGATGAAGAGATAGTACTCTTTCTGTCCTTTATATTGTATGCAGGCTACCACCCTAGGGCAGGTGTAGGACTCACACACTTTGTCCTAGCCAGAACTATGTCAAACCAGTCAGTGGGATGATTTGCTAATCTCCCTTAATCCCAGTATCACAGACTTTAGATTCAGCCACCTGTGAAATGCCCACCCTCCTATCTATGCATGGGGATTTAGGAGGACATCTAGACACAAGCCATAACACCTACCTAAACAGTAAAACTATTTAAAATTATGCTATGGTTTAGTAGTAATAGTATTATTAGAATGTTATAATGCTGGAAACATTTTAGTTCTCCCATTGCTTCACTTTTAAAATATAGTTTGAATATTCACATAAATCCCTAGTTATTAGAGAAATTTTTTGAGAGAATTTAGGATTAAGTCATGTAGTATTGTACACTAGGTAACATTTGCACATTCAGAGCTTCTCTAATTATGTGTCTTTGCTAATAAGGCTGTGATAAAATCATTTTATATATTTGTATTATGATACAGAAAACAAATGTTCTTTGCATTTCACTTACTCTATAAATTAACTTTTTCCTCTAAAATTTATGCCATTTTAGTGTTTTCATAGCAAGTAAACTTATATCTCTAACTTTTCTAGCTTTCTACATAATTCACATTTTTTAAATCAATGGCATTCTGGTGGTTTGTGGTATCTGCTTGTTAATTTCTTGATGAATGGCTAAAGAGGCCAGGAAGTGTACTGAGTCCAACATGTCCTCTGAAGATAGATGATCTTAAATAAATTCTCTTTCCAATCAGATTTTGATTTGTTGGGTGATAAACCAATTCTTTCTAAGGACAGTATTTACAAGCCTTGTAATGAGACAGCCCTCTGAAACCTTACTTCTTTTGCCTATAATTTTGATGAATGAAACTCGTAATTCATAAAAGATATTGTGATTGAAAAGCACCTTTAACTCTTGTACTCTTTAATTTAGATAAATGTTTGTTGTAGTACCATAAAATCAGAAAGTTCATTAGGCTTCAAATTGATGAGTCTTCAACAGGGATAAGATTGATGTGTTGATGTGGATTCATTTACTGTATATCTTTTAAGGACATGATTGTTTTGTTGCTTTAAAACTAGAGGGGATGAAATTATAAGCTTGATATATACATCAGAGCTCACCTCTTCTAAATTTTCTCTAATTGTAGATGTTTTATTTTGGAAACACAAAAATAATGTAAACCTTTTTTTTCCTTCATGTGGTTGTGACAAAATGAAAACTTGCTTAAACAGCTGTATTGGGTCTTATGCAAAGAATTGCATTCCCTTCATGAAACTACACAAATTTTCACCAGTTTTCTCCAAACTAAAAAGAAATCAGTAATATTCTAAGCTTTCTTGAAAATTTAAGACTTACAAATATGTAGCATTATCTGATATCTCAGTTTATTCCTTCTTGAAAGATTTATAATAGTTTGCTTTGTGCCAGCATTGTGCTAAAAATTGAGAATACAAAGACAAACACGTTTGTACTAGTTAAGTTTCTTCCAGGCTGTTAGGAGATAAATATGAAATTATAATACCCATAAATACTTTAGCAGCAAAATTTATGAGTGGTGAACATGTAAGGGACAGAGAGAACAAATTTATCTTAAGAAATCAAAGAAGAAAATGAGGTTGGTGGTTAAACTTAAGTGCACTACCTGGTTTTTTTGTTTTGTTTTTTAATTTTATGTATGTGGTCCAGAGTCTCACTATGCAGCTGTTCAGCCTGCCCAGTGTTGGAATTACAGGCATGCTCCACCACACCCGGTCTTGGTGGCATGCTCAGTGTACCCAAGGCGGGGCTGGCACAGCATGTGGTACGAGGGATCAAACCTGAGTTCTTGAGCTTGCCAAGGCAGGGGCTTAGACTGCTGAGCTATCTCTGTGGCCCCATGCACCACATGTTTTTCACACACCTGTTAGAGGCCAGACATGGAAGCAATAACAATGAGATTATAGCCTAGGGAAGAGGGCAAACAACTAATACAATCTCTATCTGCATAATACAGATAAATACATATCTTTATAAACTATGAAAATACAAATCAATTGGTTAAGAGAAGGACCTGAAGAAAGTTAATTCTGAAGGGCAAGTAGGAAATAGCCAGACAAGGATGGAAAGAAGGGATATAAACTAAAGAGTAAAAAAAAAAAAAAAAAAATGAGAATAGGTTAGGAAGTATGTGAAAAAGTGACATATATTAGAAACTATAAATTGTCCTATATTGCTGACGAGGGGAGTAGAGAATGAATGGTACAACAAATTTCACGAAGAGCAAAGGCCTTGGTCCATAATGCTAAAGAATTTAGGTTATATTCTACAGCTTAAGTTTTATATTGAAAATTGTTGATTAGAAAGAGTTAACTAATAGCATTGAACAGGACGGTAATTTTCAATTTCCTGTGTTTTGTTCTAATCATTGTGACAAAACCAACATGAGCGAGGTTGCTATCAAAGCCACCTAGATCAAGTTGATGATGACTTGTACTAAAGAAATGGTGGTCACCATACAAATAGATCCTAGTCTGTTGGTCAAAAGAGGAAGAGTAGGAGGTGGAAGAGACAGTTTACTCAAAATATGTTCAGTTAGTATTTTCCAGATAAAGATAGTTAGAATATGGTTATTAAGATCTAAGGAGTTGAGATTTTATTCTAGTTTTCTATTCTGTTTTATCATTGTATGTCTTGAATTGAGTGTTGTTTGTTAGTAGGACTTAATGACCAATATCAAGTAGGACAGTAATCTTCAATTTACTTGTGTCTTGTAATAATCATTCTGACAAAACTGACATGAATGAGATTACTGTCAAAGTCACCTAGACCAAACTGATGATGACTTGAACTAGAGAACTAGTAATCACCATACAGAGTGGATCCTAGATTGCTGGCCAAAGATACATGAGAGTTAATTCAGGGAAATCATTAGTTAGTATTATCCAGGTAAGGATATCTAGAAAAATGTTATTAAGATCTCTGGTGAGACTTCTGAGTTATTAATAATTGCATTTGTCCTTTTTTTGGGGGGGATACATGATACAGGTTGAGTTTCCCTAATTAAAATACTACACATGAAACAAATTCTTTACAAAGATGGATACCCCCAGGAGATTATTGTGCTGGCTTTGTATCACCAAGGATGAGATAAAATTAAGATAAAGTTCTAGGGCCATGGAGATAGCTCAGTGGCATAGCATCTACCTGGCAAGGGCAAGGTCACAAGTTTGACTCCTAGTACAAAAAATGAAAGATAAGTTTTTAAAGCATTGCGGAATCTATTTTTAGTCCTTCATTCCAGAAATAAGAATCAACTATGGGGAAAACACATATGTAATGCATTAAGTATTAATTTTTAATGCTTTTTGTCTCTACGACATTTGCCAAAATATATATTTAACAAATTATCATTTGATACTGGTATATTACATATTAATCATGCTTTCCAAAAGCTATTATCAGGCTGGCAAGATAGCCCAGCAGTGTAAAGCACCTTCTTAGGCAAGCTTAGGCAGGCGCAGAGGACTGCAGTTCAATCCCCAGCACCACATGCCAAACCAGCCTTGCCTTCAGGGTGGGCTGAGCTGGCCAAAAAAAAGTTTTAAAAAAACTAGAAATAAAAAAAAAGGGGAGGCAACCCACTTGGGCCCCCTTCTTGTCCCTCTCTTGGACAGGAGCTCTCTTTCCCCCAATAAATATATTCTACTCATTTTTTTTAAAAAAGCGCCTGCGATATAACTCAGCAGAGTAAATGCTTGCTTAGATAAGGGGCCAGGGTTCGATCACTGGCACCACATGCTGCTCTGACCCTCCCCCAGGGTGTGCTAAGTGGGCAATGGAGTCCTATCACATGGCGCACGCCTGTAATCCCAGCAGTAGGGAGGCAGAAATCATGAGTCCAAGCTGCATAGTGAGACCCTGCCCACACATACCACACACACATACACACACACACACACACACACACACACACCAGGAAAAAAAAAAAAAAAAAAAAGCTATTATCCAACAGGAACTGAGATGACAGACTGTCCCTCTCAGCCAGTGCCACTATGCAGTGGCACTGTGAGATGAATCTGTTCTTCAACATATATTTTTACTCTTTTATGGACTTCTTTTGAGTCAGTTTGTTTAAGTTTTAACAAATAGTATTGGCCTTTTGTCATTGACAAAAATAATAGCACCAAAGAAAGGAAAAGAAACCTGTTTTACAATGCAAAGTTTTGTGACACTTCAAAGAAAGTGGTTTAGCAGATATCAACAGGTAGTGATGGACTGTTGGATGTTCCTTGAAATAGGCCTGAAAGAATTGTCTGAAAGCTTTATGAATTGTAGCTGGAGAGAATTTTGGCCAAGACATAATGTGATTTGGACAGCAGTTGTTTGTGGACACACCATAACATCACCTACAAGTACAATGCACCACCACCATACAGAACTAATATTACTAGGTTCCTTTTCCAGGAATACATCCTCCACGTGTACCTCAAGCCCATACCCCTAGCACAATAAATTACGGTCTTTCGGGGCTGGGGAGATGGCTCAGTGGAATAAGCGATTTCCTGGCAAGCACAAGGGCCTGAGTTCAATCCCCAGTTCTGCAAAAAATAAAATAAAATAAAAAAATAAATTACAGTCTTCTTTCAAATTGATTTTCAACTCCAAGGGATACAAAATGGAGTGTGTGTGTGTGTGTGTGTGTGTGTGTGTGTGTAGAGAGAGAGAGGGAGGGAGGGAGAGAGAATTTGTTTGCCATTTATATGATTTTAGATTTTTTGTCATCTGCCAACATACGTACTTGAATGTAAATATGTAAGCATTTGTTAAGCAATCAAATCCATGATGACTTTAAATATATTAGTTTCTAACCTTAAAATTGATTGACATGTTAATGCCAAGACAAAATTGGCTGTATTTCATTTTTCCTTTATTTTTGTGTGCTTCGGTTTTGGTTTTTGTGTTATTCTATACAGCAAAATAAGGGCATCATTTATTCATTGCTAAAGAATCAGTTATTGTGAAGTATTTGTATATGATTCCTACCTCTTTCTGTGGCTCCCAAATGACATTTCTTTTTCATTCATCTCAAATCCTTTTTTGTTTTCTCCAAGACTGTTTTACCTACTTTTTTTAAAAAAGAAAGCTCATCTATTAAGTATATAATTATGTGAAGTTATGACTTTATAGATCAGAAAACTTGAGATTCTGGTGAGGTACAGACTTTTTGTAGAATATGCACTAATCTTAAAATTGGAATTATGAGTCCTGTGACAGTTCATGTGGCTTTATCAGCCTGTTTTCTCATCAAATCCATTTGTTTGCCATTTATATGATTTTAGATTTGTCACCTGTCAATATAGGTGCATGAATTTAAGTATGTAAAGCATATTGGTAAATTCCTCCTTTCGCACAGAAGACCAAGCAGGATAAAGTTTAAAATTCTCTGTGATAATAAAGTAATAATGCAGCATATCACTACAAGGCAGTAATAAAAGTGAAAAAGTAATAAAGTTTTAAACAAGTAATAAAGTTATTTCTAATACTAAATAAAACAATCACAGTGACGTAAATTATATATTTTTTTCTTGGTTAGGCACTGAAGAAGATGTAGTAAAGTCAAAGAAAGCTTTCAGAAGTCAAGCAATAGTGAACCAAAATGCAGAGACGGAACTCATGCTGGAAGGAGACGATGATGCAGTCAGTCTGCTTCAGGAGAAAGAAATTGACAATCTTGCAGGTAAATTTCTCAACATTTTTCTTTTGCTGTGATAAGCACACAAATGTTACTGAATTCAAAATTTATCTCCTGTTGAATGAAAGTCTACAGATAGTTACAGTGATCAATCATATGAATATTAATGATGTATGTCATTTTTTAGTATTGAAGAGAGAACTTCAAATATGTATTTTACTGACATATGAATAGCATCAACCTTCTATGTAAAAAAGAACAATTTTATACTGGGGAAATGATGTTTAGTTGTTCACATATAAAAGCCTTCATCATGAGGAAGTAGGACAGGATGAAAGCCCTCTTGACTTCCACATGTCCTCATCTGCTAACAGCTGTGAAGAATGGCCTCTTCAGCGAGGTGATCGTGGAACTGCCGTTACCTCCCATTGTTGATCTTCAGCGTCCCTTCCACACTGCTAATTCCCATCACTAGAGGACATTCTTTCCCTGCCACCCTCAGATCACCCTGTCTCAGGGACAATCTAAGGTCACTTGAGGATAGCATAAACAATAAACAGATAGGTTATGACTATCTAAAGGGGTTGGCTAATAACCTTTTTTATTCTCAATTTACCTTGTGAATCTGATGAAAGCAGGTTACTTTTGATGAGACATACGTATGTTTGACAAAATTTTCACATACAATTTCAGAGCATTTGCCAAAGTCTAGAAACAACTTACCAAACAATTCCTTAGATCTCAAGTTAAAATCCCTGCTTTAGAGTCTTTTTAACTGACTAATAATTATCTCAGTTGTGTGATTTCAACCCATATAACATTGGAAGGAAGATGAAAATACAAAGTTGCACCTATGTTTATCTTTCAGTTTAAACAATGGTATTTCTGTTTCCAGTAAAATAGTAGCAATTGTTGGACATGACTATATAAAAGCCTCCTGTAGGAGCTGGCCAGATAGCTCAGTTAAGGCAGACATGGAGCCCAGGGTTCAATCCCCTTGTCATGCCACACACCCCCAGTTTGGGGTGTGCCGACACTGTGATTGAGACTGGGCGTGGTGGTGCACACCTGTAATCCCAGTGCTTGGGAAGCTGAAAACAGGATCACTACAAGTCCAGTCTGTGTAGTAAGACTATAGACTCTGTACTAAATACATTTTTTTTAAAGCCTCCAGTGACTTTTTTTCTACAAATTATGGATTTCTTTTTACAAAAGAGTTGTTGCTATTAGCACAAAAGTGGAGATGGCCTTTTATTCTCCCTCTTTTAGATTAAGAAAATAGTTAGTAAGGTTATTCAGATACCAATTCCTGGATATATCAGTGTTATTAACATTTCTGTGTCAGGAAAACTTTTCCTATGGAAAATTAATAGTAAGTCTATGACCAAATATTTTCTTTTTTTTTTTGACCAAATATTTTCTAAGTAAATATTCAAATTTTGCCTTCAGAAATGTAAGTAAATGAAGCCATTGATTTTTTTACCCACAGGTATGTGATTTTTCTTTTCCTGGTCTCATCTTTTATAATAAAAGTCATAGGAAATTCACAACTGTGATACCTGACCCTTTGAGAATAATGCATTGTCTTTCCTCATTTATATATACTAACACATATATTTTAGACTAGTATAGTTTATTTTAGGCCCACTGGTCTTTTGTTCCACCGAAATTAATCAGTTGATTCAAACTTGCTTGTTCCTTATAGTGTATCAGAGTAAAATCTGTGCAGCACTTACGTAATTTCACATAATTCAACAAATATTAGTAACTTGTTTATATCTCTCTTTCTCAATGATAGCTAGTTACTAATATTAATTTGTTTCTAAACAAAATGCTTAACACATTAAGTTCAAGCACCTATAGTCAATAAAAGCACACCAGAAGCAGATCTATTTCAAAATTACACTAGACTATCATGATAATGTTACATAAAATTAATTTTCAAGGTCAAATTATGCCATACCTGACCAATTCACTATATCAAGACATCTCTATCATCTGTCTTTTAACAGATTGTTTTTAATAGATCTGCATCTTTCCATATTTATTTCCTAACTTATACCATTCTTGAGGAATCCTTATGCCTGAAAGATCTGATAGACAATCTTAAAATATTGATCCTATGCAGAGTTTTTTCAAAATGTTTCTTTGACTTTGAATATAGGACAAAGATGTGAAAGTATGTTTTATCAAGAGTCACAGAAATAGTCTGCATAATTTATAGGAATATACAAATTCATTTTCTAAATTTTCAGTGAAATTTGTAGATTATCAATGAAGTGTTATATAAAATTTATTTTTGGAATTAATTACAAACCAGAATTCCTAGATTTAGAAATCAGTTATTAATAAAATTTCAGGGCCAGGAGATTGCTCAGCAGTCTAAATGCCTGCCTGGAAAGCTCAAGAACCCAGGTTCAGTCCCTGGTACTACATGCCATGTCAGCTGTGCCCCAGGCCTGCAGAACCTGGCCACTGAAACTGGACATGGTGTGATGCATACCTGTAATCCCACCAGTGGAGGCTGAAACAGGAGGATCACTATGAGTCTGAACTATGTAGTGAGACAATGTACCAAATACATAAATGTAAAAAAAAAAAAAAAAAAAAATTTCAGACCACACAAATTCATTCCTTTTTGTTGTTCTAAGAAGTTATTGTCCAGATTGTGGTTATCTCTGGCTCAGAAATTTAACTTCTCTAAATAACATCCTTATTCTTAACTTGGCCTCCTGAGTAAACCAGTATCACTGTACTGCCCAACGAAAACATCATTATTGCATAAAATCTAGATCAAAATTAAAATCTAAGGGATCCTAAAATCTGTATGCAATAATTAATATAATTTTATATTTATTTGGTATTTTAGAAATATTACATAAAATACTGATTGTACATCCTGAAGATGAAAATTATAGACTTAACTATTCATGAATTAATGATAAATCTTGATCATAATTAATAGAATTATTCCATCAAAAATATACAGATAGTTTTATATTATACATGAAAACCACACCGCTTTTGTAAAAATGATATTAAACATAAACCTGCTGATTAACACATTCCATTTTCCTCATCCTACAACATCCTGTTTTGATGAGATAGCACAGAGATGAGACTATGCATTAACTTTTTGATATGTAATAAAGTTAAATTCAATCAGAAAAAGTATGCTAATTAATTTAAAGAACTGAAAAATTATACAAATGTTGTTAATATTAATTTTGAGTTTTTCTGGTTTAAGATATAAATTCATTTTTGTTTCTAAAAATAAGAAAAACAGGAAAGAGACAAGTAACTGATATGTCTTTCTAGGAATCAGTGTTTAGAACCCATATGTACATAACCCATATGACCTTTACAACAACCCGTGATGTGGAAACTATTATACTAAGTTTTAGGAGTTAAGAAAAGTGCCAGTTAGAGACTTATGCTAACATGCATAAGGTTAAAAACTGCATAAAAATAATATATAATTCCTTATAGTTCATGGGTTTAACTAAATTATATCAAATAGGACATTTAAATATATGTGTGGCTGAGTGTATAGGTGTGCATGTTGAAAGAGTCTTCTCAAGTAGTGCAAATACAAGACTATCTCTTTATTTAACTCTGTTTTTCTACTGGCCCATTATATGATACTTAGAAGTGTGTGTGTGTGTGTGTGTGTGTGTGTGTGTATGTGTGTCATATGTATATCATACAGATGCATAATAGTTAATTTTAGCTTTATGTTTTACATAGTCTGTTGCCCAAATCATTTTGATTTTTGTAAAAAACTCTTATAGATAACTAAATGCTTTTATCAGAAGTTTGTTTAAATATTGATCCTTTTTCATGTTTTCTCCATTCTTCTGGAAACTTCTAGTTTAATAAAAATAAAATGCTCCACAAAGTTCTACAGCTTTAAGTGTCATACCATTTTGCTTCACTTTTAGTTCCCTTTCTTCCCACACTGTTCATCTCAGGAGGCAAGTTAAATATGTGTGATTACTAATTATTCAATTTATTATATAACAAATGGCTAATACAATTATAATATAGAACTATGCTAATCAGTTATTTTATTAATAACACATAAATTATATTACTTTGGGTGATTCATCAAAGCAAATTTAGTACCTTTTATTCCATATATGCCTAAAGATTTTAATCTAATTATATTTTACTTAAACTTTGAAATTGGCGTACTCACCTGATTTTAATCTAAAATCTCCATTATTTATTTTTGGCTGAAAATTAGCAAGCTATTTCTTTAAATAGCTTCTAAAATTTAATATTCACTCAAATTTATGTGAATAGGGCTGGGAAGATAGTTCGGTGGAATAAATGCTTACCTGTCAAATTTATGTGAATAGACAAGTGCGTGATTTAATTTAACTGATAGAATTGTGTTTCACTGTGAAATGTATTTCATTTATTTTAGAGTGTCATATATGTTGAGTCACAATAGAAGTATTTCATGTAACAGAATTGGAATTTATATGAATTTCTTTATTGTCAATTCCAAAAGTTTTTAACTATACTTAAGAATTTTGAGCTAATGTTGATTATAATGATAGTCTTTTATGCATTGTTACCAATTCTATAAATTATAATTGTTTTTGTTGTTTACATGTATAAACTGTTGTTACCAACAATTCATCCATTCATTTAATACCCAGTAATTAAAACATTTTCCACAGACCTAATATCCAAACTTCTTCCTCCCTAAAATGCCCTTTCCATCTCTCCATTCTATACCCTCCATCTCTTCCTATTAAAAGTAATCCCCATTTAATACCCAAAGAAATTCTCATTGGCCCATCATGTAATTTCATAATCTTTTTAACATTTTGGTTTTGCTGGGGGGGGGGTGTTGCCCCCAGAGGGAGACCAGGGATTGAACTAAGGACCTTGTGCTTGCCAGGCAGGTGCTTATGCTGCTAAGCTATCTCCCTGGCCCATTTTTAAGATTTTGGAAGCAGCTTTATTGATACATAATTTACCTATCATACAATTGCCTCACATACATTTTATAAATCAGTGTTTTTTGTATATTTACAGTTACACAACGATAGCTATGTGAATTTTAGAACATTTTACCACCAAATAAGAAACTTTGTACCTTTGCATTGTTCCTCTATCATTTGCCTATTCCCCAAGAGAACTGCCACCTCTTGTTTTCACCTTTTGGTTTGTATGAATAATACTCTATGAACATTTATGTACACAATTTATATGAATATAAATTTTTGTTTATTTTAAATATATATGGAATATATATATGGAAGAAGAAACTGTGTGAATCTAGTGGTAACTATGTTTAACATTCTAAGAAAATAGTTTAGGAAATGGCTCAACCATTTTACATTCCCAGCAGTAATATGTGAGAGTTCTAATTTCTCCACTTGCATCCCAATACTCATTATTTTTGTCTTTTTATAACAACAACCCAGAACATTTTGATCGTATCTTTCTTCCAGCAATTTCCATATGGTCTCGTATCCAGTAGGTTTTTCCATTTCTTTCTTCTTAAGGGCAGCAACTAGATACTATATATTTGAGAACCATGGAAATGTCTTGTAAAACAATTGCTTTAAAGGCTTCCATTCCCACTTACTTCCATGAATTTTATCATTTTCAGTAAATGTCATTGAAGTTTTCCATTATACAATCAAAATACCACTACTACTCTTAATCAACAATTTTTCTTTATCACATAAAAAAGTGCAGTATAGCCAATGGGTTATAATGGTATTTTGAGTAGTTAGAAAGAATAACTGGAGGGGCCAGGGAGATGATTCAGTGGAATAAGTACCTGCCTGGAAAGCACAAGGGGACTGAGTTCAATCCTCATTTCTTCAAAAAGGAAAAGAAAAAAGAAAGAAAGAATAACTGAAATAGGAAATCAGCAACATAGAGAATGAGTTAGAATGTAAGAGTTGGGGGCCGGGAAGATGGCTCAGTGGAATAAGCGCTTTCCTTGCAAGTGCAAGGGCCTGAGTTCAATCCCCAGTTCAAAAAGAAAAGAAAAAAGTAGAATGTAAGAGTTGGGTTTTTACGTGTGAATAATGTGAATTTTCAAAATAATAGGTTTATAATCATTTATACATATACACATAATGTACACAAACACATTTACTTCAGGAACTGAAAACCGGAGAAAATGAATTATGTCAATTAAGAATGAGAAAAATATAGACAAAAGGAGGAAATCTATTAGGAAGCTCTCCTGGGTGCTAGCAGCTGCCTTCTGACTCACTGTGTTGCCTGTTGCAGTTAGTCCTGCCTGATGTTTAGGGGCAATAGGTTTTCACGACATTATTGTAAACTGATCAGATTGTTTCCATTTCTTGGTTGACATCCGTCTTAGTTACTTCTTTGTTGCTGGGACAAAATACTCAGCACCCACAACTGAAGGAAGAAGTTTATTTTGGCTCACATTCAATCCATACTGAACTGGCTCAGGACAGAAAACCAGAGCAGAGGGGCAAGGCAGAGTGGCAGCAGAGAGAGGGGAGGAGTGGGAGGAAGGTAAACCATGCTGGGCCATGCTACAGTGACTTCCAGTGATGCCCAGCTCTGAATAGCAAGCCAGCCTAACTCCCCCAGTATGATCACCTTCCAAAAATGGGGAACATCTACATATAAACCTTAAAACGTCTTATGAATTCAGAGTGAAATCAAATGTTAAATGATGCAAATAGGGAGAACAGGGAATTTTTTCTTAAATTTTACCATCTCTGCTTACCTGATGTTGTGTTGTGTTGTGTTGTGTTGTGTTGTGTTCTGTTGAGACCAGTTCTTGCTATGTATTTCAGGCTGTCCAGGTCTTGCTGTGCAGTATAGAGTGGCCTTGAACTCACAGTGGTCCTTCTGCCTCAGCCTCCCAAGTGCTGGGCTTACAGGCATGTGTTACCACATTCAGCTAGCCTTTCAGTGTTTTGAGTGAAATTTCCAGACACTTGGGACAAACTTATTTTTATGGAATTGACTGGCACATAGGTATCTGATGCACATGTATGAAAAAGGAAGAGCTCAAAATTCTGGGAAAATATAATCAAAGGAAGGGAATAATTGTGAAAGCTAAGAAGTATTCAGGGAATTTTTTTTTAAAGAAAAAAGGAAACATATGGCAAAAGCATAGAAATTTTTGTCTCATCCATTTACTGGAATGAGGATACGTAGTATAGAAGAGAAACATGTTCATTGTTACCTACATGGACACAGCTACATTCTGTCTCAGATTAGTCTGCTTGGGCCTGATTATTCCATGCGATACAATTTCAATATGGTGAATGTATCATTCTCTTGTAAAACTAGTACAGTATTTTTTAAAGATATTGCATATTTATTTTGTAATTTTAGTCACAGAGTCTAACTAGAATTAATTCAACCTGGTATTTGTATTTAGGAAAAAAATATCTTTTCAACATTCTGGATTCCCCAAAATGCATTTTGGTCAGGATTTTCCCCTTCATTTTTAAACCCATGTGTATTTCAAGGGAAATCTAATCCATATGTCCCTGACTCACTCACACTTAACTCATCAAAATGTTGTTTAGTAAAAGCTATTTGATGTTTAAAAAGCCTTATGAGTCTTTATAAGTCTTTTTTCTCCCTCTTTGAATTAGGAAGTTGCATTGCCAGTCATAAATAGTATACCCAAAGGGTTCATGTTCTGCTTCAAACACAGAGTTCACAAAACTCTTAGCGACTACAGTAATTCATGACCATTACTTTAAAAAGCTAAAATATTTAAATTTCTAACTTAATTTTTAAATCAGTTAAAGAGTTGTTTAAAAATTAAAAGCTTCACCTGGAATATTTAGCTTTCTTTGCCCCACCTTTTTTTTTTTTTTTTTTTTTTTTGACAAAGCCTGCAAGGCTATTTTAGACCTGATGTTTCACTACAGCCATATTTCTTTGTTTACAAAAATATATGTCCCCATCAAGCATGGATTTTTACAGTTTATAAAACACTTTTAAGATCTTCTCAATAGCAACAACTTTCCTATTAAGTAAACTATGTAAATTGAAAATATAATAAAGAACACAATTCAGATATGTTTATTAGACATCAACCATGATTCAACTCATATAAAACATTCATCTTTTTTATTTTATGAGTAAACCACTTTTTGTTTTTCTTCTTTTTTAGTGTTAGTGTTTTGTTTAGTATATTTCCCTTTTTTTAATGAAGTTTATTGGTGAAATTAGATATGATAATGATCAATTCATCACAGGGGATTTGTCCACCTTTTGTTATGGGCTAATTTTTACAAATCACAATGTGGTCTTTCTTTCTAATACAGTGTTCTAATTGAAATATATCTTGTTTTTACTTTAGTCTCTGTATAAAAATATCTGTAGGAGATAATTCCTTATGAATTTATAGTCATGCTGCCAGTCCTAGCAAGGACAGTAAGTAGCTATCTTGTCAATAAAGCATAGCTTTCTACTTGCAAGGGACTTAGTCTTCGTATGTCTTTTTTTAGAAAGTAGATAAATGAGGATATTGATCATTCTCTACCAAATATAATATAGGTCATCTTATTTATTACTCAGAGGAAAAAGGTGAAAGAACAAAACAACTTTCCTACTAGCAAATTGTAGATATTAGCAAAAAAGAGAGGAGGAAGAGACGTGGTTTACACTGTCTTATCACTGTCACAGCCGAAAGTGCCCTCTCTTTCTCTCTCAGAAAGATATGGGCACTGATATTAAGATAAGGTGAAAAATTGTTTTACCACTACATTTAGAGCAGTGCTGTACAAAAGGACCAATAAATCTTTCTGCATACTAAAAGCAGATTTTAAATATTTTATTTTCTTGCCTCTGTGCTGCAGAGCAGAACAGCAGCTTGTATTAATTAAAACAGTTACTCCACTGAGGGCAATCACATTATATTATTACTCTAGTATCAGTTCAAATCAGTGCTACCATAAGCACAAGTCTAGACCTTTTTATCAGCAAAAAAGAAGATAGTTAAACTGAATAACTGTTAAGAAATATTTTGTTGTTGTTGTTATTGTTGTTGTTTTTAAATGTATCTGTTTGGTACAGGGTCTTACTGTGCAGCTTGGACTCATAGTAATCCTCTTGTTTTCAGCCTCCCCAGCGCTGGGATTACAGATGTGTGCCACCACACCTGGTCTTGTGCCCAGCTCAGCATGTCCAGGGGTGGGCTAACATGGCATATGGTGCTGGGGATCGAACCCCAGTCCCTGCACTTGCGTAAGAGGCACTTAGTCTGCTCAGCTATCTCACCAGCCCTAAGGAATTTTTTTGCAGAACCGGGGATTGAACTCAGACCCTTGCGCTTGCCAGGGAAGCACTTAGTCCACTGAGCTATCTCCCCGGGCCCTAAGGAATATTTTAAATAATTATTTTGAATATCTTTTTTCCATGCAAACTATTATGCAGTCTTATTAACCATAAAATTACTGATTTAAGTGTTTTGTTTTCATTTTTATTCAAAGTTCAATTAATTTTTCTTTCATTTTCAGTCACTAACTTATGAAGTACCTACTTATGAACTGGATATATTCTTCCAGTTCCATTTCTTTTCTTTTTTTTTTTTTTTGGTGGAACCAGTGATTGAACTCAGGGCCTTGTGCTTGTCAGGGAAGCGCTTATTCCACTGAGCCAT
>NDGM011177151.1:0-11136 GCA_002564305.1 Octomys mimax | reverse complement strand
TTTTTTTTTTTTGGTGGAACCAGGGACTGAACTCAGACCCTTGCACTTGGCAGGGAAGGGCTTATTCTACTGAGCCATCTTCCTGGCCTCTTGTATACTATATTTTATATATAGCAAGGTATATAGGTTTCTATTTGGAAAGTGGAAAAACTGACCAAAACTGTTAGGAAACAGGGAAATATGCCCTCGGGTAAAAATAGGAGGCTGAGTTCTGAGCTGAACACAGTCCACCAAAACCCAAAGCCCATTTGTGCTCTTTTCAGAATAGCAGAAGAAATCTGGCTTGGAACCTAGGATGAAAACAAGGTTAAGGTAAAAATAGGAAGTAATGTTTTGCATTGAACTGTGTCCCCCCTAAAGCACATACAGAGGTCCAGAACTCAGTACCTCAGAAGGTGACTTTGTGTAGAAACACAGCTGTGGCAGGTACAGGAAGTTAGCTGGAGCTAGTCCTGGATGGGAATTGGCCTTTAATTCTATGTAGCCCAAGGCCTTGTGAGAAGAGGAGGGTGATACGCAGCAGACCATGTGAAGGCCATGGTGACAGAGGTGGGAGTGATGCATCTACAGGCCAGGGAAGGTCAAGGCTCATCAGCTATTACCAAAAACTAGGAGACAAGGACACTTTGGGCTGTTCCTCTGTGCCTCAAGAAGGAGCCAACCCTGCTGAAAACCTTAATTTGAAGCCTCAATCCACAGAACCATGACAAAATATATTCCTGTTATTTATAGCTGCCCAGCTCCTAGAACATTGTTATGGAAGCCCCAGGAAATTGACTTGGAGGATACTAGAGCCCTATAAGATGCAGGAAGCAGGCTGGGGACTGAGATGAGGTTGGCTCCCTCTATAAAGGTAACAGCGAAGTGCTTCATTTTCTTCATCATTTGAGATTTTACAGAACACCCACACCTAACCCAATATGAGGCTTCAATGACTTTGTTGGTGCCTCCCAGAAAATAATATATGTTCAACTAAAGTGGTGGTGACATTTTTAACACTTGAGAATGCCCATACACATCAAAGACACTGAGAGACACTGTGATGTTTTAGTGAAGCTTCTCTTACAGCTGCCATAGGCAACTGCTCCTGCAAAAGGCACAAGCCTAACTAGAGCAGACATCGAGAGCAAGTCGCAAGTGGTTGAGGTCAGACACAACTCAGGTTGGGCAGGTGGCTGACAGCAGATGGAGTCAAATAAAGGGGATCATGGCTTGAGGGGACAGGGACAATACCTGGAGGCCAAACACTCATGGAACAACTAACAGCTGTGTCTAAAAAGAAAATTCAAGTAGATCAAAGAATAGGCCTGCTAGAACATAAGGGAAGTCTGAGATCTTTGTCTTTAGAAGCTTTGTCCTGCTCAATTGGCTCCTTCTTTAGAGATCAGAGCATGCCCAAAGGACTGCTTAACCATCTCCCCCTAGAGACTCATGAGGCCAGATCCCTGTCCCTTCTTCCATTGAGAAGCTGCGATCTGACACAGGAGGAGGAATTTGCCTTTGTGGAGGATGTGAATGGAGAGTGTTGGGCCAATGGCTTTAGGGGGCCTACTGCAGGAGCAGGCAAGGCAACGCCCATACTGGTAGAGCCGCCCTCTGTGGATCTGTGATTTGCAGCTGGGTCAAAACCATGAGTCTGAAGTGCAAACCATCCATGTATTGACCTGTAATAACGCTGGTATGTTAATTTTTTAAATCTAGCCACATGTCTTTGTTCCGAAATTTCAATCGGCCAGAAAAACACATGGACTGAAGCTGAGGACCAGCTGGTTGGTGTCCCGGCCCACTCATCTGCCCACTCCTCTTTTCATGAGATGAGGAGGGATTTCTAATCTTCAGACACTTTGCTGAGTGCTGAAAATAAAGTCAAATACAAGGCATGGCTTCTGACTTAAGGTAACAGTCCATTCAAAAAGGCACGATCAAATCCACAGAACAGTAGGATATAAAAGAGAGCAATTCTTCTACTTCCAGGCTCATAACATGAGGGAGAAGGAGCATATTTTACTTCTACAAAGCAGGAAATAATGGGTGATGTGGCTAGCAAGGTAGACCGGGATCTCCTTCTCAGCTAGGCCGTGGGCTGTCAGTCCTTGGGCTTTGGGGCCTCAGGGGCAGGTGGAATAGCCTCATTTTATAGGCAGACCACTTGTACAACTTTTCTGAGAGTAGCCTGGCAAGGGGTAGTGGGTGCCTGAGACCACCAATAATATTGTCCGAATTAGGTTTTAGTTAGTTTGGCTACATTTAAAAGGGGAGAGTGCTACAACTGATAGCGTAATATCTACTTCCTATTCAAAGCTGGTGTTTTTCTTCCTCTAATCACCAACTCAGACATTTTCTTTCTCCAGAAGGAGGTAAGGGATATACCTTTATACACCTCTGCTTTTTCTCCAACTCTTACCGTGACCAATTAAGGTGGCTTACTGCTAAAACTGCCCAGTGTCAGAATAGTCTGCATAGATAAAATATTCTCTAGTGCCACTTCCCCCAAATTACCAGCAACTGTTAAGCATCAATAGGCAATATTTTCATAAGACTGTCCCTCTACTGTTAGGCTCTCCAGCTGCAACGGAAGTCTAGAAGAAGTATTTACAGTGTGTGTTCCTATGAGCGGAATTACAAGGAAACACTGATCACATTTCAAAGCAAAACAAAACCATCATTGTCTGCAGCTCTGTTAATGGGGCCTATTTATAGCTTGCCCTGTGTTGGCAGATGCTATTCATTTTGTGTCCCAGGACTGATTCTCCACACCTGTGGGCACTTTCTGTGTCCAATCTATCTGTAGGGGTAATTCTTTTAAAGAAGGTTAATCACATTAATCCCATTTTACAGATGGGAATAAGAGACAATTGGTTTATCACATTTTCTCAGGTCAGGTAGTAAATCAATGCCTAATTAACATGCATTAGAATTTTTCCTTTATCCAATTTTAAATTACGCTCCTTCCCTAAGGCACTTAGTTAGCATCAAGCATTTGCTGACATTGACTCCTTACTGATGCATGTGACAAACAGTTGATCCCATATTTAGCAAGGCACTGAGCCACCGATCAGCACAAGGCCTCCACAGGAAGTGGTTAGCAGGTGTGTTGGATCGGGCTCACCAGAGAAAGAGATTGAGGGACACAGAGAAAAGAGAGAGAGACGAAGACAGAGACAGAGAGAGACAGAGAGGCAGACAGACAGAGACAGAGAGAGACAGAGAGGCAGACAGACAGAGACAGAAGAGACAGGGAGAGACAGAGAGGCAGAGAGAAAGAGACAGAGAGACAGACAGACAGACAGACAGAAACAGAAACAGAGACAGAGAGAGACAGAAAGGCAGAGACAGAGAGGCAGAGTGACACAGAGAGATAGAGGGAGACAGACAGACAGACAGAGACAGAGAGAGACAGAGAGGCAGAGAGAGAGAGAAACAGAGATAAAGAGAGACAGACAGACAAACAGAAACAGAGAGACAGAGACAGAGACAGAGAGGCAGAGGCAGAAAAGCAGAGAGAGAGAGAAACGGAGAGACAGAGACAGAGGCAGAAAAGCAGAGAGAGAGAGAAATGGAGAGACAGAGACAGAGAGAAAGATACAGAGAGACAGACAGACAGACAGACAGAGACAGAGACAGAAGGAAAAGGATTGCTAAATAGGCTCCCTATGGCCACCTGTGCAGTCAGGGGCAAAAGCATGGAAAATGGCTACCTGCACACTGAAAAATTGGAGGATTCAGTTGAAAGTGAAAGGCCTGTAGCTCACTGCAGATTTGAGTGCCAGTCCGTGTCATAAAGGAAGGATCTCCACTACACGGCTGAGGGGTTTCCCCCAGAAGCTTGAAGGAATTGGACAGTCATGTCCAAAGGCAGTGGCAAAGACTGGAGCTCCTTCACAAAAACACAAGAAAGGAGTCCCTGCTCCTTTCCCTTCTTACTCCATCCAGGATACCAGCCTATGTGTTGATGTCACCACTGTCTATCCGGGGTAGGTCTTTCTTTCTCTGTGTGGCCAACATTGCAATCAGCCACAGACATACTCAGAACTGTGTACCACTAACGTTGTAGGCATTTCTTAATTCATTCAAGTGAACACATCACAACTGCTATCACAGTGGATGAGCTGAGCCAGCCTGCGGAAAGTAGTTTAGAGGTAATCATTCCCGACAGTATTTAGGAAAACTGGGGTGAGTTCTACACGTGTAGGGCCTGTAGTTAGTGTTATATATGCTCTACTAAGGAAAACTCATGATAGCAAACTCAACAGACCTCATTTCAATGGTAAAAACAGGCTTAAACGGTGGCTTGTAAAGGAATCTAGCTACCATAGCAGGAAAGGACTGACAACTAGTTCATCTAAAACTAGACTTCATAGTCTGAATCACAAGGCCAGTGCTGATTTCTAAACTTTATAAATCATCTGAATCACATGGAAAAAGCACTAATTGCTGGACACACCCAGAGCTTCTGGCTTAGCAGGTTGATGTGAGTTGGAACGTTGGCATTTCCAGTGAGCTTCTTAGAGATACTCCGTGTGTGTTAGGGACCACACCTGGGAACCATTGACCAGGAAACTGCATATTGAGTGTAATTATCTTTGACTGGTGGGCATAGCTTTTGAGTTATGGAGGTCTGGCCTTCAAAAAGAAGAATCTTGTAGCTCTCTTTGTGGTTCTAGAGGACACATGGCAGATCAGGAAGAGCTGAGCAAGCAGAACTGAAGAAATGATAATAGATCTTGGGAAATATTGGACCAAGAGAACAGCTGGAAAGTCTGCTGATGGAGGGAAACACAGTAGCCAGATGTGACAGTCTGCTTTTTGGTCTGGATAGCAAGAAGAATTATTGTCCCATTATTAGAAATTGAGAGGAGTTTCACCTTGTATGTTTCTACTTTTTGTTTCCACACAACCTCCTAACACTCGCTCCCTTTATTCATTGTTGATTTACTAGATTCCTACAGCATTTTCTTTCCTCCTCTTTTCTGAGAAGGACTAATATATTTAATAGGCAACTAGAGACTCTTGCTTCTTTTGGGGGTTGGGTTTCTGGCTTTATCTTGAAAACTTTTAATTCTCCCACTGGTCCTAAAAGCCATTTCTTGTCAGATCAACTACACACCTTACTCTTTGCTCAGGGAACTTGGTAGCTTTAAGAACTCCTAACTAAGTTGCTGATTTCTGTGTTTTAACTGACGTCTATCTCAGGAACATATTGTCATTGACCCAGGCATCATCTTCCAAGATCTTCCAGGTCTTTAAAATAATATCTATAACTTCAAGTTTAAAAATACCATATTAGGGCTGGCCAGACAGCTCAGCAGACTAAAGTGTCTGCTTAGGCAGAGCACCAGGACCGGGATTCGATCCCCGGTCAGCCTGGGCCAGCCCTGCCCCAGGGGTGCACTGAGACAGTGATTAAGACTGGGCATGATGGTGCATACCTATAATTCCAGTGTTCAGGAGGCTGAAAACAGGAGGATAACTACCAGTCCAATCTGTGTAGTGAGACCCTGTAGACCCTGTTCTAAATACATAAAAAATAAAAATAAAATATCATGTTGGTGTTTTAGTCTTATATTTTGCTTTACGTGAGTTTATTTCCATATGTAAAGGTGCATTTTAAAAACATTGAGTACAATGTGTGCCTTTTGGCATATAGTCTTCAAAATTAAATTAATTGTGAGTATGATTTGTAAAGTATTTTAATTATTTTTCTAATAGGAGAGAAACAAGCAAGAGTAATTACACCTAGAGTAATAGGGAAGAAAACTCCTAAGAATCTCTTTACAAAGATTTGCAATATATTTTAAATCCCACATAATATATGTAATCCTATTCAACACATCTTTAAAAGAAAATTAGATTTTGTACATGGAGTTTTCTTAATGTGAGATTTGTATAATGAGAATATGTCCTGGCCTAGCTGAGTTAAGCCAAAGGGTAATGCTTATATTGTTTATCATTTTATCTTAAAATATGAAATGTTTGTCTGTGCCTGATTACAAAGGCTCTTTCATTATTAAAAAAAAAGATTGAACGAGAATCTTATATAGATGACTTTAAACACATAATCTTTAATTTGTAGAGTTTAAGTGACCCTTCCTCCTACTTTTCTGGAAACCTTGAGGCTCTCTTTCATTGTTGCCACTCACTTTCTTCCTCTCTTCCCCCCATTTTTTCTATATCATGAATCCTCACCTCTTTTCCTTTAGATAGGGAAAATATGCTTCTCCTTTCTCCCAAAAGGGTTACATTTATTCCATTGATACATCCATCATCCATGCATGCATCCATCCATGCATCCATCCATCCATCCATCCATCCTTGCATCCCCATCCATAGATCCACATACATACATACATACATACATACATACATCTATCCATTCATCCATCTATCCATCTATCCATGCATGTCTTTATCACCTCCACCACATTCTGCTCTTTCTACCTAAGATTTTCTTTTTCTCTTTGACCTTCTCCCTCACTTCTTTCCTCTAGCTCTGAAACTTAGGTCTCATGACTTCAAGTCACAAAAAAAGTGGTGCATTCCTCTTTAAATAGCAACTTTGTTACCTCATTTCCATCTTAAGACACTGGTCTCAAAGATCAGAAAAAGGGAAGAGAGACATGAGACATATGCTGTACTCAAGTCTCGCTCCCTTTGGCAATGATAAAGGCGGCAGTCCTCTCGGAGTTGTAGCCTGTCTATGCAGCTAGAGTTAGGGGTACATGTAGGCAGACTGATAACAGGAAGAGAAGCCCCTCACTAAACTTAGATCTGTATGTTCCAAGTGGAGCTGATTCACTTTGCAGTAGTGTATTTGAGGTTTTAATCTGTTCAGTGGTGAGTGGAAGTAAGACAAAGATCAATAGTCTCTAGGGTTCCAGTACCGATGTTATGGTGCTGTCCCAGGAAGCACAAACCTACCTTCTCTGTTTCCTGCCTTTCTGCCTCGACAGACTGTTCTGATAGATATCTCCATTCAGGGTATCAGCTCAACCCTGAGCTTCAATAGCAGCCATTGTTAGATAATGTCCTTCCTCCCTCACCCACAGGGTTTCCAGAGGAGAAATCAGGATATACATTGAGTCTGTGTGTAGTAACGGCTAAGAAGATGCTTTCATACTCAGACTAACTGGATCTCATTCAGGCACTGCCTTTTCATTTTTTTTTTCAAGATATTTTACTGCCTTTCTATTCACTTCTCCATCTACAAAATAAAGAATAGGTAAGGAAAATTGTACTTCATTTATGATTATTGTAAAGATTAATTACTTCTATGTCATTCACTTAAAACAGGATCTGGCATATAGTTAGCACTCAATATATGATAGCTATATTGTAAAATAAATCCTTTCTTTATTGTATACACACATATTATGTATATATGTATTTACATATATGCACATCTTAAATTAAATGTTTCCATTTCCATCAACCCATTTCTTTTCCTTCCTTCCTATAGCTACCAAATGACTACTAAAACTCACTATATTCCAGACACAGGGACAGAACAATCAGCAAGACAGACCAAGTCCCTGTCCTCAGAATTGGCGAGCAGGCCATTTCAGCAAGCATGATGAATTTTATGATAAGAGAGGCAGAGACTCTGATGAATGAATATATGATGAATAAATGGATGAGTGAATATTTCTAGCCATTTCTACTTAAATGTTAAGTGTTTTGATCCCTGAGAGTAATGTGGAATTTCTCTAAAACCTATCCCACTCTATTCATAATGCCATTTCTGCCATAAAACATAGCTTCTGCAAAGCCCAAAGTAATTCTGGGTCTACATCCAACTGTTGTTAATCTCCTAAGCAGGTAGCTGAAAGCCAGATAGAGCAGCAGCATTCCAAAGAAGGGAGATGTGTACGTCAAATCCCTCCAATGACTGCTGGTAGGAAATGATTATCATGGGCTTTATTCCCTACCCACCTCACTTTTCCAAAGCCCCATGATGAGATTCAGTGGCTAAGTGTAGTTCATTTGTAAAGAATGTAGTTTAGGCTTTTCTGGAAACTCAATAAACCAGACGAAGTATTCAGGCCCATAGTGAATCAGAGCCAGGCACAAAGAAAAGTGTGCGGATTCGGCAACTTCAAAGGGAGACATTGAGGGCGGTTCCACTCTTGGAGCTGTAGGTGCATTTGCTAAGAGCCAAATTCCAAAGCAGGCAGTGGCTGCAAATGTGCATAAATAAAGGAAGCAGCAGTGAGTGCCCAGCATTCCTATGGGAACCTGCAGCAGCTCAGATCATCCAGTCCCCAGACACAACTGCCTCCAGCTCAGTATCTCCCATTGGAAGGTGGACCAAGAGGTGCACTTCGGGAATGCAGCCTGAGGGCTATTTGTAGTAGGAATTGCGTGAGGAGGCTCTCTCTGCAGAAGAAAGCAGGCTGAACCTTGAGAGATTTTACATTTCTTATAACATGAAAAGAAGGAATTTGGGTTTTTCCCCCCATATATTCCAAAGGCAGTTACTGTTTCTAGTACCTAAAATGTGTGTGTGTGTGTGTGTGTACACACACACTCATATGCAAGAACACAGGCATGTGTGTCATATCCAGGGTCACAATTTCAGGTAATGTTACTCTGATTGGAATATTGATTGTATGACTCAGATCTAGATTAAAATTAATGCTTTTTCTTAGGTTCAAAATTTGTTGTCACTTTATGTTAGCCCCTGGCTTTTGTGGCAACTTTGTGTAGGGAATTGAAGATCAGACTGTAAACACAGAAAATCCAATGCTGAATAATTCACAGTTTCAACAGGTTCGTGACCAGAAGCCTGAATTCTATGTCCAATTGTCCACTAGAAATTGAAAATCCAAATTACTAATGAGAGGGAAGAACTGTGCGTACCCAGTGCAGCACATCACAGTTTTCAGTAATACAGTGACCCCACTGAGCAGTAAAACAATACTCCTGCTATAGTTCCTGTCTGATCTTGGTCTTCCCTCTTTAGAGCCAGGTGACCTCAGGCAAATTGCCTGACCTGTCTGCCTTCCAGTTTCCTCCTGGAAAGAAATATAACCCCAACCCTGCATGCTTTGGGGAAGATTAACTGAGGAATTATATGTGAAGTAAATGTTAGCTTTGTAGTTTTGAAAATACTTTTATAGATATTATGCCACTTTTTATTTTTATGTTGCTTATGAAGGCATAAAGGCATGCATCATTGAACTGAGGGTGTGATATCTGTGAGGCTTATGTGTATTGTAGAAGCATATGTCTAGGAGAATGGGGCAATTATACAAAGTCATGATTCCAAAGGTATGATGGTCCGAATTTCTTGCTTTTATGAATCAGAGAAGTGTTTTCACAAGGGAGTGGGCTTTGGCAGCAGGCTACCTCAGGCCAGCCCCTATCAAGTTGCGTCAGCCAAGTTTCTAGTGAATTTGTGTACATTAGGCCACACGTCTTTAAACCACCAAGCAATCTGTGGTGATTGCAAAGGAAAGCATTTGGAAGAGGCCGTTGGATCTGAGAGTGGGATCACTGCCCCACTCAGATGGTTATGAAGACGGTCAGAGGGCTGCCTCTGGGGGCAGTGAGGAGGCCTGGGCCTGCCTCTTTCCCAAAAGTGCCTCTCTCTGACTATGACACTGTCCAGACTTCAGGGCTCTTTGAAGTCCCGTGGCCTATGGCTAGATTGGAGCAGGGGCAGCTAGTGAGTCACTGTGGGAAGGCCACACAACCATTTCTTATTCAGAAATTGATAGAAAAATGCTTTCTTTGAAAGTCCACACAAGCTGGAGGTACAACTCAGCAGGGTAAACACCTGCCTGGCAAATACAAGGTACCTGGTTCAGTTCTTAGTCCAAAAAAAAAGAAAAACACAATTAATCTTTTAGTATGAAAATCATGAAAGATTTCCTATTTCTGTTCTGAGGTTTAGAGCGTTCTTTATTCATTTATTGAGCAAATATATGTCTGGGGCATCCACTTCTGGATTCTACAGATATAGCAGAAAGTGAAACAAAATCATTGCTTTCCTCATAGAGCTTTTATCCTAATATGGGATGGCAGTGTCATAATTCTTTTAAATAAATAGGGCTGCGGAGGTAATTCAGCGGTAGAATGCATGCCTCAGAAGCACAAGACCTGGTTTTTATATGAAAAACTGCTTTAAAAAACAGGGATGGACAGATAGACAGACACATAGATATGGATGGATAGACAGACAGACAGATAATGTAATGTAATATAATGTAATAAAGCATGCATAAGGGTTGGAGGACACAGAACAGGCAAACAAGATGTGGTTTTCAATTTAAATAAGTTGGTTCAAAGGGCAGGCCATATAGTTCAGCAGGTTAAAGTACCTGCTTAGGCAGACACAGGGACCGGGTTTCGACCCCTGGCCTGTAGTGCTGGCCCCGCCCCTGGGCGCACTGAGACTGTGATTGAGATTGGGCGTGGTGGCACGCGCCTACAATCCCAGAGCTTGGGAATCTGAAAACAGGAGGATCGCTACGAGTCCAACCTGTGTAGTGAGACACTGTAGACCGTGTAATAAATACATTAAATAAATAAATAAGATGGTTTAGAAGGCCTCACTCAGAAGACAACATTTGAGCAAGGATGTGAACAAGAGAACCACAGGCCGCTGGAGAAGTGGCTCAGGCCACTGGATGGAAGTGTGCACTCCCTGAGGTAGATTCAGAGAACACGACTCAGATCCAGAAGGAGGAAAAAGATCCCAGGAAGAGGAGGTGAAGTAGTAGGGAGGATAGTGGCTCATGGAAGAGGCGGGCTCTGGAGGACATGGGTGTCCCCAGCCTGCAGGTTTGCCACTGCCCACATGACTTGTTCAGGCTCCTTTTTGGAAGGATCAGATTGGCTCCTCAGCACCTGGGAGGATAAGTAAGCAATTAATTTGTCTTTTTAAACCAACTTTCTACACATTCAAGTTTTATCAATTGTGTTATTTAGGACAGAATATGTCCTAAATATCAAGTCAGACAAACCCATAAAGAAATGATGATATGCTTGGAGTGCCTGTCCTTCTGGTCTACTGAATATGGGCTGCTTGTCATGACATGCCAGCTGCTGCTATGATGTCTTTGGGTAGATAGTTGTTCAAGAAGAAGGGAGTGGTAAAGGAAAGCAAGAGACAGGAAAAGGAATATTGTGGGACTG
>NDGM011177150.1:0-13962 GCA_002564305.1 Octomys mimax | reverse complement strand
TCAGCGGTTTATTCAGGACCCTTGAACAATCTTGATTCTTCTCCCTCTAACTTACTTCTAAATAAACTTCTCAATTTTATTTTGCTTTGGCTGAATAAATAATTTCACAGCAGTTACACAATTACTTGTTACTCTTGGGTAAAATGATCCATGAATCCTCTAATACTACAAGAATTGTAGACCTTGGCTTGGAAGAACAAAAAATATGTCTAGCAAAGAAAACTTCAGAACACAAGGAAATGAGCAAACAAAGTTGTTGTGTGATTAAAATTACTTTAAATTCGAAAGACTGAATGGGAGGAACTCTCAACATCACTTAATTGAAATAAAATTAGTGGTATCACTTACACTGAACAAGAACCAATACAATGGTAAATACAAGCCAAGCAGAGACATGTGCTTTACAGCAGTCCTTTTGTGAGATGGATTTGATTACAATCAAATTCATCAAAATCTAGACCACTAAAACCAGAAGGTGTTTTTCACAGTCCTAAAACACATTAAATGAACAGTAATATCTATTCCCACTCCTCCTTATCCTTCATATTTCCCCTGCCTCCAGCCCTCCTTCTGTGTATTCACACATTCACATGTGTGTGGTGGGGGAGTGGGCATCTTTTAATATCCCACAATGTGGTCAGATGTCTTTTAATTTCCTGCATTGGTTTGGTTGAGTTTGGCTTGGAAATTCCAATGTTCACCTTACGGTATTTCCCAACAGTGACAAGGCTGTCCTTAAAGGAATGGGTAGATGGTCTTTATAAGAGGACGAATAGCCCAGAATACGGATCGCCAACCCCAAAACAAGAACAACAGCCGCAGCAGCAATACTGAGAAGCTATCAGAAATTATGCTTTTTAAAGGTAGTGTTGTAAATAGAAAGATCTGACTTCATTAAAAAAGGACTGAAAGTGTTCATTTTTCACAAATTTAGCTCTCCATAATACTTTTATTTCTTTCACAAATTGGATAATTAATGTGAGTTAGTCAAAATCCTCTATGGTTACAATTTCTGTGATTCTGTAATATTATAACTCTATGGGCTCATTTCTCATTTTCCTGCATACCTCATTTAAGGCTTGAAGTCAGTGGGAATTACTCCAGGCAAGATGAATTAGAGACGATCTGCCTAATCACTTAAGGCAGACTGTCAATTTTTGGAAATTATTAAGTACATCTATACAGACATAGCAAAATGTGGGTTTTCATAAAAATCCACATTTTTATATTTCTTATATAGATAGGAAACTTCTCTTTTTTAAAACCCAAAGCCTCAGAGGATCACAGACTTGAAACTGTAAGACTCTTGCGGATTACTTATTTATTACTCACTTATTCAAAAACTTGCCTGAGAACTTCATGTACTAAAAATGCAACCTCTTTGCCAATGTATTTTAACTTTCTGGGCCTCAGTTTCTGGGTCAGTTAAGTGAGAAATGTGAGAAGGATGAAATCACATGCAAGGCCATGTCGGAGACAGCAGAGGTCTTGGCTGGCACCTGGTAGCATGTCACCTTGATGATTCCTGGCACAGGCAGGGCTGTGCTCCAGGAGCTAGAATGTCTTGGTGTCACTGTGACTGTCTTGGGGAGGCACCCCTCGCGGTGCATCTGTGTGGACCTTAGAGACATCACTTGGGGATGCAGGTGCTCCACGCTGGCTTCCACTCTGCCATGAGCTGCGCAGCCTCGCCCCACCACACCCTCTGCCATCGTGCTGCAGCCCGGAAGTAACAGCACAAACCCACAAACCAAACCCTCTGAAACTGAGAGCAGCAAGAAGCTTGCCCCAGGGCAGTGACTAATACAGAAAACTGGTACCAGAAAACAGGGATCACTGCTGGGGCATTTCCTGACAATGTGGTTCAAAATCTTTAAAACCAGTTTTCAAGGACAACTGGCTAGGGACGTCTAAAAACTATAGATCAACCCTAATGAATCATTCATTTCAGTCTTCAGGAGACAAGAACGCTGATGGAAATGTGGACAGGAAAGTCAGCGCCAGGAACGTTTTATTTGTAAACATTGATTTTACTGGTAATAGGAATAGAGGCCATGTGAGGTATACTTTAGGTAAATAAATAAATAAATAAATAATGCCCACATTTTGCTCCCATCCTGAGACCTTACCAGAAAGAGAGATTTTCAAAAACCCGCTGAAGATTCTCAGGATCATTGCATTAGCCATCTTGTGTGTATAAATGTATGGCTTTGCCCCTGTCATGTTTCCTAGCTTTTCTTCTTGCCCTCTCTTTGTTGTTTAATCCTTAAGTTCTCACTTTCCTTTTAATTGTGTTATACCTTTCTCTTTCTATTTCTCCTTTTGAGTTCTTACACTAAGGAGACTGGATGATATTTATACATGTGGGTCTGGTTTATTGCACTTATGAGTATATATTCAAGTGGAATCCACTTAAATATAAAAGATTCCAGTTTATCATTCTTTATAGCTGAGTAATACTCCGTTGTAGAAAAATACCACATCTTTTTCATCCATTCCTCAAGTGACAGGCATCTTGGTTGTTTCCAAGATTTAGCTATCACAAATTGTGCTGCTATAAACACAGGTACACATGTATCACTATGATATGATGTTTTCAGAGACAGAGGTTAAAGGCAGAGAACCATTTGAGTTGTTCTCTTATTTTGTTTTGTTTTGTTTTGTTTTGCAGTACCAGAGATCAAACTCAGGACCTTGCGCTTGCCAGGCAGGTGCTTATGCCATTGAGCTATCTTCCATTTGAGCTCCAAGAAAAAGTGAGACACCCCAGCATTCAAGTTGTGGTGTGGGCACTGCTGGCTGCCTCTAGCCAGATATAAAGGAAGAATTTGGAGTAAAAGACAGAGAAGAAAACTTTGAAACATTTAAATTTTATCCCAAGGAGACCTCATGTAAACTTGGGCCCAAAGAAGGTATTATTGTTGAAGAGATTGATGCCATTAAGAAGAAACCAAGTATGTTACTTTGTACACAGAAAGCAAAATGCTTTGAAGGCATCTCTAAAGTAAAAAAGACCCTGTCTATCATGGGATGAAGAGTGAAACATGCCCATTTTTCATTTGAGAAGAGAGTCCCCTTCCATACACTGGGGAAGGACATTTTAGGGAACTGGCTTCTTGGGACTTGATTTACTCTGCTCAGGCAACCACACGCTCAGAAGTGACAGCAGCTATGGTTGAAGGTGCCTGACTCCTGCTTCTATGAACAACAGACCTTGTTGTGGTTGTTGTGTATGGCCTGGGGGCCATGAGGAATGCTTTTATTGGCATGCAGAATATGAAAGTTGTGGTTGTAGGGAGCTTTCTAACCAGACTTGAAAAGAATGCCTGAGAGGACCATGTGAGATACTGGGAATGAAGTCACATGTAGAGTAGAGACCCAGGAAATTAGAGATGCTAGGAATATAGAACTTCTGTGAGAAAAACTGCTGCTGATGAGACCCATCCCCAGGAGAGGCCACATGGGCTGCAGGCGGCAAGGCCTCGATTGTATCACCAAACCCTTTGGAAATCACACATTGCCACCATACTCCATGGATGCTAGATATGGAGTTCCACCACTATTTGCCCTACTGGGTTTGGTCTTGCTTTGGTCCAGCTCTTCATTATGCCCCTTTCTCTACTTTGAAATGCAAGTTTTTACCCTGTACCATAGTACTATGGGATTATGTATCTTGCTTTGATACTGAAAGTTCATAGCTAAGTTTGCCTTGAGTCTCAGAAGAGGCTTAGACTTCTGAAAAACGCTGAAAGTTTTGAAATTTTGGAGAAGGGATTATATGTTTAGTTGGCATGCAGGATGTTTGAAACTATGTTAAGTGGAATTATGAGCTTGCTATTCTTTTATTTGATTAATTTTGGTGTAAGAAAATGTGTTTGGATGTGAAACTGATAAGAGATGAATTTTGACCATGGCTCCTGATTCGTCAGCTACATTAAACTAAAAAATGCCTAGCAGACTAGTAAAGCGTGCTCCTGGGTGAGTCTAAGAGGGTCACAGAGGTCCACGTCTGGTCTCCGCCCCTTTCTCTGCTGCATCATTCCTCTGATTCTCTGCCATTGTGAGCTAAGCAGCATTCTCCTCACGTCCACCAACCGTGGTGCTCCTGCCATGGAGTCTGCCAAAGAAGCCCTCGATTCTCTGAAATCATCTGCTGAACTCTACTCCTCCTTTTATTTATGTTGTGAGATTCAAGTCAGGAGAACTGACTAATACATTTGGTTGTGCCTTTCGTGTCCTTTTTACTATGTTCTACCAAGTTTTTAATTTCAGAGAACAAATAATTTCTAATTCTTGAAAATTCTTCTCCATGCCTGTACAAGATCACTCAGGCCAAACTGTGCCATTTCAGATGGTTATACAAGAACTCTCCTGATTAAGTAGCGAGTCATTGCATATTGTGTCTAAAAACCCAAAACTAAATGCTAGCTTAGTCTATGTGTAACCCTCATATATTTTCTTTTCACTAAACAAACAACATAGCCTTGGAATACCTCTGTTATGTCTTGAAGCTGTAGGGTTGAGTCTCATAGTAAAGTCAGGATGATTCAGGACGTGGCTTGGTGGCCACAAATCAATGTATCGATGCCCTGCTTTCCTTTTGTAGAAAGCTGTCGGCTTGGTAATGAATACAAGAAGGAATCTTGAAAGAGAAACTAGTCCGTGCATCCCAAGCCAGATGCCTCACAGCTTGTCTGAAGGGCAGTGGCAGGCCCTGCTGCTGCTATTGCTGTTGTTGTTATTATTTATTTTTTTAATGGTAGAGAAGATAATCGTGCCTTTTTTAGCGCCAACCTGCAATCCCCTTGCCTTCCACAAGTTGCCTACATGAAGCACTTCACAAATGTCAATAGCAGAAGAGCAGCTCCATAAGGGGACAGACTCTAAGGCCCACGCTTTGAATCGCTCTTGTCAGCGCTGCCCTTCCCCGCATAATGCCTTTCAGTCAGGACGCACTTGAACAAAGCCGCGCAGCCCGGTGGCACCTGGCTTGCCTCTGGAGGCTCACTGCTGCTGCTTGCTTCCTCAGTCTGCTGCTTACTAGCTGCTCCTCACGAGCAGATAAATTGGGATCTTAGGACCCTCCTCACAGAGCTGTCGTAAAGATTAAAGGATTCGGTGTTTTGTGAGCTGTTTAGAAAAGGCTTTGTTGGCTTTTATTATTAATGTTTTCTGCACTGAATATTTTTTCCAGTTCCCATGCTCAGAATTCATGCTGTCATCCTAACACTCTCTCGTCTAAAATCCAAGCCTTTCACAGTTTCAATTCCATAATGTCTTGTTAACACAGCACTTTCTTCATATTCCAGCTATTGCATGTAACTTACCATCTATATCACGCAGGTGGAGTTTATGCTCTACGGCTTATATAGACATTATGTACTATATGTCATTATATACTCTAGGACTTTGCATTATTCTTTCTTTCTTTCATTCTTTCTTTCTCCCTTTTCTATTTTTGTTTTTGCATTGATATATTTTCTTATGTTTTTGACATTCTTTACTCTACTTTGTATTGATAATACATGATATATAATAGTGTGTAATGATTATTGATTGAACAAGTTTCTGTTTATTTAGTACAACATTATTATTACTCATTGCCTAATAAATATCACTTAAAATAATTGCAATACAACATGGCAAAAACAACAGTGAAGTCATGAAGATAATACTCTCACCAAGGAACTCATAACGCTGCTTGAAAGAGCCGCAGAGTGTACAGAGTAACTTCATCAATCAGCTACTAAAGAAAAACTAGGAGTTTCCAAGCTCGTGAGGAGTAATGATATACAAAGGAGAAATATCCTTTTTGCATGAGAGCTGTGAGATAGGATGGGCGAACTTAGAGTAAACGTAAGACAATAGAAAGAATAGTACTAGATATGTAATAATAACAACCATAGTTTAACATTAAATGAGAGCGTCTCACCTGTCCTCATTTAGAAACCCTCTCTGCACTCTGTTTTGGACTCTCATAATGGCCTTAAATAGTACATAATATCTACTTTTCCATGTGAAGGAAGTGAAGAATTAACAGAGATGACAAAAAGCAATGTAGATGTAAAATTCCAGCCCATAGGTCTCCAAACATGTCCTAATTCTGTTACCCAGTCCACCTCTGTCATGAGCTCCTGAAGCTATACAGGTTGCAGGTAGGACTTGAACCCTTCAATAGTGGAGAACTGCAGCAAATTTCTAGTTTAGAGGGTTTCATGACCAGATTGCTCTTTATGGATAGTATGTATACATGTCAGTTTCACCATATATATATATATATATATATATATATATTGCGGTGCCAGAGATTGAACTCAGAACATTGCTCTAGCCAGGCAAGCCCTTATGCCACTGAGCTATCTCCCCAGTCCTCACCTTCCTGCTATAGCACACTATTCTTAGAGCCAGATTTCTTTTTCTCTATTCACAAAAACTTATTGATTTCTAATTCTACCTATTCTCACTGTTCCATTTTTATTGAAGGTTTTTGCATGAGTGTTTGGTGTTGTGTACAATGATAGAGCTATAAGGAAGACATTTAAGTACCATCAAACTGTGGCAGAAACACAAGGAATGAGGTGGGGGAGAGGCGGAGGAGAGAGGAGAAAGGGAGAGGGAAGTGGAGAAGAAGGGAGAAGAGAAAATGTCCTATATGTTGAGCAGGCAAATTAACTTTAGACTCCGTGTATGGATCCAAGTGATTGTTCATTTTCTTTTTCTTCTGCTAAAGTTCCTTTTCTACAATGGGAAGTTCTAAAATGTAAGGGCACAGTGCTTGTTTTCAAATACCTTTCAATTTTCTGTGTTAGAACACCAGGGAAATAATAGAAATACAGGGGCCGGGGAGATGGCTCAGCAGAATAAGCGCTTCCCTTGCAAACGCAAGGGCCTGAGTTCAATCCCCGGTTTCTGCCAAAAAAGAAAAAAGAAAAAGAAAAAAAAATAGAGCTACATATTTCCATCTTGCATTGCTACTCACTATGAAGCAGCCTAGAGTTGGGATAGGTTTATATTATTGTGCCTTCTTTTCTGAATTCAACAGGGTTCATAGTCCACATTGCAAAGTTGTATTACTGGGCTGGGGAGATAGCTCAGTGGTCCAAGCACCTACATAGCAAATAAAGGGACAAGTTCTATCCCTGGTACTACACTCTGGCCCTGGAACCCCAGGCACACCATGCCAGCCTCCAATAACAGGCGTGGTGTTACACGCCTGTAATCCCAGTACTGGGGAGGCTGACAAGGAGGATCATTACAAGTCTGAGCCAGGTAGTGAGACCCTATACAAAATAAATAAACAAATAAATAAATAATTTTTAATGTGAAAGACAAAAATAAAACTGTGTTACTATATACTAATACTTCACAAATTTATTAGAGAAACACTGATCAAATTTCTGAAGAGAGATCAAGATAGAAAACTGTCTAAATCCTGACCACTTAAACCTAACTGTACCAGTTATCAACAAATTTGTCTGCTTTTGAAGCTGCTAAACCTTGTGCTCCAGAACCTAGCTAGAGTGTGTATATTAGAGACATACAGTGTCCCCCTGCATCTTTGAGTTACTCATTTGTTTAAATGGTGTTACATGCTTGGAATTGCTATCCACCAAGGGTCAATGCTAAGTAACAAGCAGCAAGCGGGAAAACTCCCAGGTGGAAAACCTTAATAAGAGACTGTATACAAAATCATTGTAATAATATTTCCTTAGTAATTGTTTTTTGAGTGAATGAGCATCATTTTCTAACCCTATTTCTGAAAGCATTCACTTAATATTTCTGTAGTTTCTTTTTAAACTTTTATTTATTTATTTATTTATTTGTATTTAGGACAGGGTTACAAGGTCTCACTGTGTAGATGAGACTCGTAGTGATCCTCCTGTTTACAGCCTCCCAAGTGCTGGGATTACAGACACGCAACACCACGCCCAGACTCAATCGCCTTCTCAGTGCACCCCAGCCCTTGTGTCTGCCTAAGCAAGCACTTGAATCTGTTGAGCTGTTTGGCCAGTCCTGTAGTTTCATAGTAGGAAGATAACTGGCAGTTAGTCACTACCCGTAGAAGATGTTCAAGATTAACTTGAAACTTTAGAAGTCTTCAACAGCTCAGTGCAATTTGAGGTAGAATCATTCCATCACTCTTGTGTGAGAATGTGTGTTTCACATGTTTCCACCAGTAAACTAACCAAAGATGAGCTCCCTAAGATTTTTTCCGCTTTGTTTTAGAGTACATCACTAGCAGTAAATCCTCTAACTAGAGCACACCACACACACACACACACACACACACACACACACACAATGCTGCATTGTTTTGCCTCCAGACTTTGTCTTAGACCCAGGTGTGGTGGTGAAGCCTATTGAAAGTGCGTAGTAGTAACTCCTGCTTCTGGATACAGACAGACAATTTCTGGATTGTCTTTACTTCTAGGTCGTGGTCACTTTACAGAATCCAGAAGAGGGTTTCTTCTCTTCATTATTGGGTTAGACTAATGTCAGAAAAATTTAAAATCTTTACATAATGATCAAATCATATTCTTTGGCAGCTTTCTACGTTTGCAGACATGCTTACCGATAATTATCTTCCATTAATCATCACACATTTTAACCAACAATTACAAAATAAGGGTACGTGTGTGCTGCTTCGCTTTCCATCTGGCCTAGAGGTCATGGCTCCTACTTGGAAGTTTTTATTTAACTGTATGTATCGTGCTCTGTGGGAAGGAAATGCTGCGGACAACCACAAAAGACATTATTTTCTTTGTTTCAAAAGAAAATAGCTTCTCTCAGAAATTCTACAAACAGAGCCACATTTTTTTAAGATTCTCAACCCCACAGGCCTGCCCAGTAGGTGGAATGGGAGCATCTCACGAAGGGGCAAAATCGCCAGTTCTCAGAGAACAGCTGCTTCCCGAGCGGGCAGCCCTACACTTCCCCGCCACAAAGCTGCCGCTTTCCCACTCGCCGGCCCAGAAGGGCTGGAGGATTTTCACTGCGCTTCCGCCAAGTCACCCCGCTCCTAAGTCCCTGGACTTGACCTTGACCTGAGGGAAAGCGGTGCTCAGCGCGGCTTCGCCTCCCCCTGCTCAGAAGTCGGAAGCACGGGCCTTGCAGCGACGAGGAAAAGCTCAGACAACCTCACGGACCATCAAGTGATTTGCCCTTGCGGTGTTTCTAGACCACAGTGTAGTCCAACTAATGAGTGCAGGAATATATTCTGCGAGTATCTTGCAAGCTGTCCCATTTTGATTTGAATCCTTCCATCTTGAATTTCCGTCTTTGGAAGTTACATATGATGCTGAAACAGAACGGTCTGGAAATACAGCTTTGCGGGAAATCTGCACTTTCGGATTCCGAACTAGTCCACACAACAAATTAAGAGGATGGGTTTGTTCTGGTGAGCAAATGTTTTATATCTGCAAAAGAAAAACGCTGAAGGCAGCTCTAAATTTAAATCCTATTAGAAAATGCCATGGTTAACTCCAGAACTTCATAGATTGCCCAGGTAACAGATGGACATGTCACAATGAAATGTTTCCCTTCTTTATTTACAAACAAAAGAAGATATTTATGTGGCAGAAGTTGAAGCATTACTGAAGTATCGGTTGCCTAAGCTTAAAGTCTCTCCCATTAACACCAATTCTTTATGATATAGTCAAAATCTTGAATATTTTTGCACGGTTGGAATATATAATCCATCATATGTTGAGACGTCCCTTCACATTGGTTAGTCTCTGCTGGAAGAATTATGCGCTTACAGCATAATGAGGTAATTAACTAGAGAACAAAAGCTTTTTCTCCCGTCGTAGACAAAACTTGCTTCTAAGACACGCGCAGCACATGCATTATGTTTAGGACCATCCGCCTTGTCCTGGATGGTGATTTTGTTGTCAGAAATATTACATCATTTTGTGTAATAGCAAAAACACCTGACAAAACATTGAAAGGACAATTGAGATAAAATGTGCTACACGCTGTTATGTGGCTCTAATAAATATTTTAGATTTGTCAACATGCTAGCATGTGTGAAAGTGCAGAATTCCTCCAAGTGAAAATCACTGACGTGCACTTTGACAGCTATGTAGGTGAAACCACAAATGAAATGGCAGATGACGCCTTATAACATCATATTCAAATAGTTAAAAATGCAGTTAATTAAAATATATCCCTAAAGTCTTTAACGAAAAAGCACAGGTGGACATTAACCATACAACCTTTGCTAGGTCCAAGGTATTAGATAACACCTAACATGGCAGGAAGGATGTTGCATATGTAGTTAAGTTGAGGATATGACAATTGGAAGGTCTATGTAAGAAAAACACTAAAACTATTAGAAAAAGATGGGAGATGTGACATCAGAAGAAGAGGGATGCAGATTTGAAGATGCTGTCCTCATGACTTTGGTGACACAAAACGGGATCCATGACCCAAAAGATTAAAGTACATTTATTTTTTTATTTATTTGCAGTACCAGGGACTGAACTCAGGACCTTGTGATTGCCAGGCAAGTGCTTACTCTACTGAACTATCCCCCAGCCCTGAAGTGCCTTTAGGAACTGGAAAAGAGTCCGCAGAAGGGATGGCACCCTGCCTCCCAGCTTTAGATTTGTTATACACAATATAAATCTGGAATGTTTTAATTCACTAAACTTTTGATAATTTGCTACAGCAGCAATAGGAAGCAAATATAGTTTCCTACAATTAATAACTAGATTTCTCATCAATGGTCCCTTTTTGATCTATTTTTGCTGTCCTTAAGAACTAGAAAATTGGATCCAGATTGAATAGCTTCTCCTGTCTCTGGCAGCAGTGGGCAGCAGCTATTCCATCTAGAGGTTACAAGTTCTCCAATCTGCCAAGAATTATTGTTTTTGGTTTATTTTTTTTCTTTCTCTCTCAAGCATCTAGGAAACACTTGTGTGTCTTACTGTTCAGGCTCTTATATTGTGCATTTTCCTTCACATGAATATCATATGGGCTATTTTTAAAGACTGTATTTACTGATCAACTTTTGAAGTGACATTCAGTTAAATTGTTGACCCTAAGGATTTTTATTCTCATGTGCTTATCTTCCCCTTATTTTTGTCTTTTCCTTAAGTGTGTGCCTTGAAGGTTAACCATTCCTGAGGAACTGAGAGTTCTTCCTTTGCAGTTTGGGTACTGCATTGACCCAGCTGGACCCAGAAGCACCCATGTTTTCCTGATCTTCCTCCCTGCTAGCCACATCTTTGTGAAAAATCAGACCAAATGGGGACTCTCAATGGGTAGCAAGTAGTTTCTTACGCTGCAACCTAAATGCTCAAGATACTGTTATTAAATCTACTTTAGTTGGCTTTAGGTTTCAGTGAGGAAGAAGAGCACATACCAGAGCCAAAGACCAGCTCTCTTGGGAAGAGGAATCCATTTTCTTTCCATTCCCAGCTTTCAGAGCTGCATTCTTTCAACACTTTGACTCCGGGTCTCTTTCTGTCCTTCAGAGCAAGCAGCTCAGTACTTTGCTTCAGTCCTAATATGACCTTCCTCTCCTGAGCCCTCGTCTCTCTTCACTTCCCTGCTGGAAGGACGCTGGTGATTTCCTCCTTGAGTCTGTCTGGGTTATCTAGAACGCTCACATCCCAAGACCTTCGCTGATCACATCTAGAAAATGCCTTTTGGGATAAAGGGTAACAATCCAGGTGCTGGAAGTTAAGAAATGGACTTCCTTGAAGGCCAAATGAGCAAGTCATATTTAGTCTATGGAGTAGGGCCGCAAAATGACTGTAGACTAAATGTCCCCCTACCCACCCACTTCACAGTTCCCACGCTATTAACACTCTCTTTTGCATTGCAAATAGCTGAACATTTGCACCTTCTTGAATATTTTCTTCCTGTTGGGTTTCAGATTCCTTTTCCTCTTGGTCATCCCTCTTTATGACCTCCTCTTCTGCTAATTCCATTCTCTTTCAAATGACTTCATGGCTCAACGTTCATTCCAAACTCTCCTTTTCCTGTTCTTACAGTTCTTGTGGCTTAAATCCCGATGGGACTGAATCTATATCCTAACTTCTAATCTTCTCTTCACTAATGTTTTCAACCAGATCTGGGCATTTTTCTTAAATTCCCCACTTCTAAAAATGAAGGCATCATTTATATTCTGCAGCCCGTCAAGCTTCCTGTGTTTCTTATCATTCTCCTCCTTTTATTCTCATTGGCGTTATCTTTGTTTAGACCTTCATTTTCTTATGCGTGGACTTTGCAGTGGCTGTTACTTGTAGCTGGACTGCAGCGCTCCTCACTCACATCCACTCTCTGCATTACTGCGGGACGTACCTTCCTAACACTTGAAAGTAACTGCAGCGTTCCTGTAGGTGAAGAACACCTCGATGGGCAACCCACCCCAGCATAGATGTAGGACTTTGATTCTCCTTGAATGTCATATATATATTATATATATAATATATATATTTTATATATATATATATATTTTTTTTTTTTAATTTTAAGGAAGGGTCTACGTGGTGTTCAGGGTCTCACTACTAGATCAGACTCATAGTGATTCTCTTTTTTACAACCTCCCAAGTGCTGGTATAACAGGCGCGTGCCACCACGCCCAGTCTCTATTGCTGTCTCAGCACACCCCGGCGGCTGGGGCGGCATGGCAGGCCTGGGATCGAATCCCCTGCTCCTGCGCCTATTTGCAGGCCCTTTAATCTGCTCAGCTATTTGGCTGGCCCTTTGAATGTCATTTAATGTGGCCCTGCTTTCATGTTTGTGTTTCTTTTCTTTTCTTTTTTTGTGGAACAGGGTATTGAACTCAGGCCCTTGCGCTTGCCAGTGAAGCGCTTATTCCACTACACCATCTTCCCGGCCCCTTGTGTGTGTTTCTTAATTGCTATTTTCTAACCCCACCACACTCACAAGTATGTTTCTAGGAATACATCTTGCGTACTGTACCAGCTAATATTTGCTCTTTTGAAACGTCTTCCCCTATATTTGCTTAAATAACATTCTACTTAGATACAACTCTCTCCATTCTTAAAGTTCAATTTCAATGATACTTACACAAAAACCCCCTTTTTCATTTTTCCTTTTTTGTCTATATCCATAATTGTGCAGGACCACCTGAGTGACTCTCCTTGAAACAAGAGCAATTGACTCTACTTTGGTGGGACCGAAACCCAATTTTATGTACTGATAGGTACAGAGCTGGCTAGGGCTTTTCCTTATCCCTTCAATTGGCTTTAAGCAATGTATATTGGGCTAGCCGAGGTGCTGCTGGTAGTCTTTGAACACGGCATGTGTGTTTCCCTGATAGCCCGCACCTGCTGCTCTTTAATATGAGCTAGGTAGAGACAGGATGAAGAGCCAGTGCTCCACACTGTCAGTGGGATCAAACCTCGAGATAAGGGCTGTGAATTCCTGGGGCTTAAAAGATGACAAATCAGAGATGAAGCACCAGACCCCAAAACATTAGATACTATCTCAATTGTGCAATAGACTACTCTCTGCATATTCTTCTCTGCATAGTGCAGAGGTAAATGCAGGCCTCCTGCCAAGCCCAGCTCTCAGTGCTCACCCACGTCCTGCCATTCTCAGTCATTGATCCTCAAGTCACTCCTCCTTTACGGCTGAATCAAACCCAGGTTTGGCCCTGGGTCAAGAACTTTGCTCCAGAGAGCCATCTTTGTGGCAGGACTCGGGACCCTTTGGCTCTCCATAATTGTAAATATGCTTTAGTGTCTTTATTCTCACTGTAGGTTGCTCTGGAAATGGTAGATTGGAATGAATGCTATAGGATTCCAATAATTTATCCATGGGATTACAAATATAAACTTCCAGGACCAAGCCGAGGGCCAGAAGGGCCTCTCTATACATAATAGTGAACACTGTTGCTTTTTTTTTTTTTTTTTTTTTTTTTTCGGAACTGAGGATTGAACTCAGGCCCTTGAGCTTGCCAGGCAAGTGCTTATTCTACTGAGCCAT